>CAUYPK010078507.1:0-15800 GCA_963574355.1 Loris lydekkerianus | reverse complement strand
TTCACCCAGCACCATTTGTTGAATAGGGAGTATTTCTCCTAAATTTTTGTTTTAAATGGATCACCAGGCAGGTGAGAGAAGAATGTTAAAGCTATTTGCCTTTTCTTCATTACTAAGATGAAGAGACGAGCTGCGCTCCTCTTCTTGCTGGATATGTCCTTTTACCTAAAGAGCAGCTTTGCTTGGATTCTTACCGGCTCTTTGGGTCTCCCCTTACTAATGGAAGATGCTCTCCCGTAGTACATGGGGTTAACTGTAAGCTTAAAAAAATTAAACTGTTAAGAAAATGTACACTGTAGTTTTAACTTTAACCAAAGCATAGGATAACTTTGACTAATCTATTTTGACTAGGCAGTAACTTCAGGTCAATACTAGAAACAGCTAGTACTATGGCTAAAAACTGAAGAGGAGTGAACAGAAAGGGAAGAACAATCTAGAAATTCACTAATTTACTGTATCTTTGTAAAAGACAGGCTTTTAGCATCCTACATTGTTAGAACCAGGTCACTTGGTTTGACCCACTGTTTGTATAGAAATAAGCTGTGGTGTCAGGGCAAGTAAGGGGCATCCACTCAAATTGAGTGAGCTGGCTTTTGGAGGCTGGGAAGGCAGGGCACTGTCCTCGTCTCAGCTCCAGCTCATTGCTGATACTTAGCAAAATGGGACCAGCCTTCAAGGGAAGCCAAAATCCAGATTTTAATGTGAGAGCTCCCTACTTAAGAATATTAATAACTACATAATTCAAAATTTTTGAAACATAAGATCATGCAATATATGCCTGTGGGTCTCCAGCTTGTAACCTCTTGATTAAGACATATGACATAGCCCACACAATTATTCTTTAACAACTATAAAAATGAATAAAAAAGAGTTTAAAAATTATAATTCAATACACCATTGTTGAGTGCTTGCTCTGAGTGATGCAGTTTTATTTGATGCTATGGTAGATGGAATAAATAATTTCAGGTCTTTTAAGAGGTTATGACTTAGGAAGAAGAACATGAGTTTTCACAAAATAACCAGAAGACATTAATAATCATATGCATCGTGACTTTGAGATGAGTATTCATCTTGCCTACACTTTAGAGAAAGGCTAGAAGCATTCATCAAATGCTCAGTGATTTTATGGACGACATCTTTAATGGTATGAACAGTGAAGGTCTGGTCTGCTGCACTTTCCACAATATGTACATTCATTACCCAGTATGGATACCCAGGGTCCACTCTTGCTTATGTTCTGAACCCACATACTGAGAGGTCTAGACTCACATCCAGCTCTCTCACCAAATGAAACTCTTGAATTATTTTGTCTCTTAAACTTTTTTTCCTTCCCCTGTCATTGAGCATACTTTCATACTCGAGTAACAGAAAAAATCAACTGAAGTTGTCTTGGACTATAAAGAAACTTATTATCTTAAGTTTAAATCTTTGATCCAGTGAGAGTCTATCTTGGTTAATGGTGAGAGGTGTGGGTCCAGTTTCAGTCTTCTGCAGTTCACCCAACACCATTTGTTAAATAGGGAATCTTTTCCTCACTGAATGATGTGCAGTAAAGTTACTGAATTGTCCAACCATCAACACGATTTCAGAACATTTTCATCACCCCAAAGGAAAACTCATACCCTTCTGCAGTCACCCTGCCATTTCCCATAACCCCCCAAGCTACCAGGACAATCACTAATGTACTTTCCCCCTGCATGGATATGCCTGTCCCGGACATTTCACATACATGGAATCAAACAACACGTGGTCTTCTGTGGCTGACTTCTTTCACCTGCATGTTCTCAAGGTTCACCTGTGCTGCTGCTGAGTTGGTATTACATTCTCGTTTATCACCAATTAATACTAGATTGTATGCTTAGATCACATTTTATCTATCCACTCACACTGATGGATGTCTTGATGATTGCTACTTTGGGGGCTATCGTGAATCATGCTGCTCGGGACCTCTGTGGACAGATTTTTGTGTGGACATTAGTTTTCATTTCATTTGGGCATATACCCAGGGTTGGAATTGCTGGATCCAATTAGTAACTTTTATGTTTAACCTTTTGAGAAACTGCCAGTCTGTGTTTAAAGCAGTTATTTCCTTTTTTGTTTCTAATTCTAGTAAATTGAGTCTTCTCCACTGTTTTCTTAGACACTCTAGTTAAAAGTTTGTCGTTTTTGTTAATTTTTTCAGAGAAGCCACTTTGGGGTTTATTGATTTTTTTCATGGTTTTCTTATTCTTACTTTATTAATTGCTCTTCTAATCCTTATTTTTTTCCCTCTCTGTTTGTTTCAGGTTTAATTTATATTTGAAGGCGATAAGTTGATACATAGTTTTGAATGAATGAATAAATATTTTATTCTTCATTTACATATATCTTCTTGTAGTCTGGATTCAATGTTCTAGAAATCAAGACCTCTGACATGTTCAACTTTGTCTTAATTGCCTGTTATTTTTGGTACAAGCCACTACTAAAAATATGTATAAACTATTTTTAAAAACATGTTTTTAAATGCACTGAGGAATCATATTTTTTTAATGAGGAATAGCTAGAGAGTGAAACCAAAGTAAAATTAGGAAACCAGATAGGAAAGCCTCAAGTCATTTTCACCTCATTAGGTGCATTTTGCTAGAATTTTTTAAATGGTTTGGTTTTTGTTTGTGACAGAGTCTCACTTTGTCGCCCTCAGTACAGTGCTGTGGCGTCTATACTCAAACTCTTGGGCTTAAGCGATTCTCTTGCCTCAGCCTCCCAAGAGCTGAGACTACAGATGCTCACCACAAGGCCCAACTATATTTTTTTTGTAGTTGTCATTGTTTAGCAGGCCCAAGTTGGGTTCAAACCCACTAGCCCTAGTGTATATGGCCAGTACCCTAACAGAGCTACAAGTGCCAAGGCAATGAATCTGTAACTGGTTTTGAGCAATTAGTTGTAAACACCACTGCACTCAGACCAGTCTTAAATGGTTTTAATCAGCTGTGGAAGCTTAAAGAAATAGATTTTGGAGGAAAATTCAGACAAAGTCAATCCCGATAATGTGTAGATCAGTAGTTGTCAAAGTATGATCCCTGGAGCAGCAGCAGCAGCGTTGTCACCAGGGAAACCTGTTGAATGCTAGCTCAGCAATTTGTTTTCATGAACCCTTTAGTTGTTTACATAGACCATGAGAATCACTGAGGTAATATGCAGCCCAAACCGAGATCTGTCAACTCCAGGGCACAGATGGACAAGCCTGGCCCTCATTAGAATCCCAAGGGGAAATTGTAACAAATGTTGATATCTGAGGCCTACCTCAAATTCATGTAATCGGAATCTCTGGAAGTGGAAGAAGGATATAGATACTTTAAAATACTCTCCAAGTGAAATGGAAATCAAAGCCACAGTGAAATATTATCACATTACATTATCAAATATAATAGGGTGAGTTAGGGTGACTATTATCAAAAATAAAAAGTGCTGGCAAGGGTACAGAGAAATTTGAACTCTTGTACACATTGGTGGGAATACAAATGGCACAGCTGCTATGGAAAACAGCCTGGGGCGCCTCAAAAGATCAGAAATAGAGCCACAATATTAGTCAGTAATCCCATTTTTTAGTATTTATCCAAAAGAATTGAAATCGGGATCTTGACAAGATTGCTGCATTACCATGTTCATTGCAGGATAATTCGCAAAGCTAAAACACGGAAGCAACTCAAGCATACTTGACAGACAGAATACACACACGTGTGCTAGAGGAATACTGTTTTGCCTTCATGAAGAATGTCCTTTGCCTTCTGCCTTCACGAAGAAATATGTGAAAACACAGATGCACCTGGGGAATAATATGCTACATGAAATAATCTGGTCACAGAAGGTCAAATGCTGCATGATCTTATGTGTGAGGTATTGAAATAGTCAAATACACAGAATCAGAGAGGGGAGTGATGGTGGCCAGGGCCATGGAGTTAGAGAAATGAAGTTGTTGTTCAATAATTATAAAATTTCAGTTATAAAAACAAGTAATTTCTAGAGATCTGCTACACAACACAGTGCCCACGGTTAACAACACACTATTGTGTACTTAAAAAATTTTAAGATAGTAAGGAGGAAGGTATCAAAAAGATAACTGCACACACATTTTTATTCAGCACAATTCATAATTGCAAAGATGTGAAATCAACCTAAGTACCCATCAATTGACGAGTCAATAAAGAAAATGTATAGTGCTCTCAGAGGCTGAGGGCAGAGAGCTTGAGCTCAGGAGTTGGAGACTAGCCTGAGCAAGAGGGAGACCCCCATCTCTAAAAATAGCTGGGCATTGCAGAGGGCACCTGGAGTCCTAGCCACTTGGGAGGCTGAGGAAAGAGAATTACTTGAGCCCAAGAGTTTGAGGTTGTTGTGAGCTATGATGCTTTGGCCTTCTACCAAGGGCAACAAAGTGAGACTTTGTCTCAAAAAAAAAAAAAAAAAGTGTTATGAGATCAGGCACAGTGGTTCATGCCTATAATCCTAACACACTGGGAGGCTGAGGCATAGGATCACGAGAGCTTAGGAGTTCAAGACCAGTCTAAGCTAGAACGCAGTAGAACCAGTCTGTTTCTACTAAAAATAGAAAAATTAGCCAAGCATTGCAGCAGATACCGGTAGTCCCAGCTACCTGGGAGGCTGAGGGAGGAGAATCACTTCAGCCCAGGAATCTGAGGTTGCTGTGAGCTAGGCTGAAGCCCCTCCCATCTAGCCTGCGGTAACAGAGTGAGACACTGTCTCGAAAAAAAAAAAATGTGGTATGTATATACCATGGAATACGACTCAATCCTAAAAAGGAATGAAATAATGCCATTTGCAGCAACTTGGATGGAACTAAAGAATGGTATTGTAGGTGAAGTATTAATATCTCAGCAGTGGAAAACAAACACCACATGTTCTCACTACTAAGTGGGAGTTCTATGATGGCACCTGTGGTCACAATGAGAGTTAGTGGACCTTGAAAACTGAGAATGGGGGAAGTTGGGAAGGTGCTGAGGGATGAAAACCGGTTTGGGTACAGTGTTCACTATTGTGGTGACAGGCACACTGGGAGCCCCGACTTCAGCATTATACGATTGATCCATAGCAAGAATGCTTATACTCTTTAATATTTTGAAATAAAGATTATCTTTTAAAAATGAGTGTAGATCTTCTGTTAAGTATTCTTACCACCATTAGGAGGTGAGGGTACAGGAAGCTTAGACATAATGGGTGTATTTATTACTTTGACTGTTTGATAGTGGTGCTGGTTGCACAGATGCAGACCTACATCCAAACTCATCAAATTGTATACAGTAAATATGTGCAGGATTTTGTACATCAAATAAATTTCAAAAAAGAAAAAAAAAACAAACCTCTTTAGGTGATTTCTATGTGCAGCAGGAGTTGAGAAACAGGGCTCTGGTGGCTCCTAGATGGTTTATTCTGGCTCGTAAGGACTCCTATCCCTGGGCATGTCCCCAGTGTGTACAGCAATGTGATGTAAGTAAAGGACAGCCATAGTTCAGCTCCATTAGCAAAATCAGCATGATTGTGACATGGGGATGGGGACATGAAATATTAAATCAATCAGAGTCTGTATTCCTTATGGAAAACACAAATTATTATTTGTTTCTCATGTACCGTGTGCAGAGTTTAGCAAACATTTTGATCATGTTGCACAAAAGCAAATCTGGTCCTTTTTGGAAAAATTTTCACCGTAATGTATTGGCTTTGGGGTTGTTCTTTTCACCAATCTCGTGACCCAAAGGGCCTTATTTCTGTGGCAATGACATTCCTGTGTGATCCTGTGCCTGGATATGTTATTTTCTACACCTGTCACATCGTGTCCTGTCTTTTCCTTTAATTGGAGCTCCATAACTGCTAATTATTATGCTTTTCACTGCCCCCCTTATGTCATCTGTACCTTTATTGCAGGTCTCTCCCCAGTTCAAGTATTTCCAGTCCTGTGTTATCAAATTCTCTGCTCTGGGCCGCTGCACCTGGACTTGGCTCTTACAGGCAGTGCTTCTCAGTCTTAAGCCTTTCCCTTTGCTTTGTCCCCAGCTCGTTTGGCTTCCAACATTCATATTTTATTCCGACCTGCTGTCTAAGGAATAGTGAGCTGACTATGAACATCCATTTCTATTGATTGATTAGTAGAGAGATGACAGTGTTGTATATCTTTTGTGCCCTTCTCTCTTTCAAACAAATTAAGTACCTTTTAAAGGTTTCCTTTTAATCTCATCATCCTTTTTAGTTTAGTTTCAAGAAGTAAAAAATCCAGAAGAAACTTCTGAGAGGAAAGACTCACAAGGCGGGTTAGCATTAACATTTGTTAACATTTATAATATGTCACCAGGGATGTAAACCCCTGTTCTAGAGTGCGTAGTTCATGACCCTGACCACCTATTAGGGTTACTTTGGATAGCTTTAAAAATACACCTTGAATCTCACTCTTGAAAATTCAGATTTAAGTGCTTTAGGTAGCTGTAATGTTCAGTTAAGGTTGACACTTGGTCACTGCTTTAGACCAGTGACCTTGATAGTCTCCATCAGAAGCACCAGGAGTGATCACTAAAATACTCGGCACTGGAGGAGAAGAAACTTGGTTGTGGACTTTACACCTATCAAGCAATGGAAACAGAAACTGGACATTCCTCATTATATGTGCCTAGTTGCCACTTCTAATTTTATTGTATCATGAAACAATACAGCATGCAATAGTCTCTCACATGGGGTTATCTGAAAAGCAGAGACAGACATGTACCACGTATGGGGGAAATTTCAGGCTCTTAGAAGGAAACCATGCAAGCCTGAAGCTCACTTTTCTGAGTATCATCTGATCTGATTCTATGAACGCTATTTAAAAACTCTAATAGCTGATAGCAAGGCAAAATGATTTTTGCCCGTGTCTGGAAAAAGTTGTATTTGATTTCCCTTCTTTACTATAAAAGAAACTACTTATGTCTCCATTTGTGCATTCGTTTAATTATACATGTGTTACTCTGCTGAATCTTTGAATTGGTTGTTGCACTTCACAAGTTTCATCACTAGTTAAATGAAATTATTAATTACATATATTCATTTTTATGTCTATATGGGAGACATTTTACTAACTTTCTAAGCTTTTAAAAATTGTATTATCTTCTTCTTACTTTAATTTTGAAAACAAGAATTAGTTGGTAAAAGACATTTTTTCAAAGAAACATTTGAGGTCATAATTTTAAATTAGACTAGTTTATGTTGTTTAATAAAAAATATTTTTAAGTAAGTGAAGGTTATGTTAGTTAGTTTGAAATAAGCATTCCACATTGTATATCAAATCATCACATTGTACCCCATAAATATATCCAGTTACGATTTAATAAAAATTAAGTAAAAAATATTTTAAACATATGTAATTATCCAGTTACAACACAAAAATTGTGAACTAAAATTTTCTCAGAATCATCTCATCATAAACATAAATGTAGCAAAGATCTCATGGCACAAATAGCTCATATTTCATGTTACAAGAACTAAATAATGTTAAGATTTTTTAAAAGAAAATATCACAATGAACCACTAGGTGGCAAAGTAACATTTAGGATGTCAAATTTCATGAAAGGCCTGAAATCTTTGTTGTTCAATATTATTGCAGTTGAAATAAAGATGTTCACTGGATTCTGATTCAGTATAGAATCAGAATAGTTCTGATACTCAGAATACTTTTCTGAGTATACCTTTATTCAAATGAAACCATCTGTAGATATAATTCTCAAGGAAAATCAATTTGTATAATACACTTTTTAAAATAACATTGAAAGTAAAAAATATCAAATTGAATTATCTATTCTGAAATCAGACCTAAACTTGAATTTAAATTTTTTTATCTGAATAACAAAATACTCAAGTATGAAACAACTTTATATACTATCTAGACTAAGCTTCACTTTTACATTGCAACAGACTTTCTCATAGTCCTCAATCATTAATTACTTGAGCTCCTATAAAAAATGTTCAGTTAAAGAAAATATGTTTGCTCACAACACAGCCAAACCCTACTATTTTCTGTTTTTTAGTTTTAATCATAAAGACTTTATATGAATAATAGATAAAAATATAACTAATCTCCATTTATATACTATTCAGAATTTTAAAAAATATTAACCCTCGGCCCATTTTAAACAGTTTCTTTTCTTTTTCTTTTTTCTTTTCTTTTATTTCTTTCTTTCTTTCTTTTTTTTTTTTTTTTTTTTTACTTGTGCTTTATTTGGAGTAGATCTCTGAGCCCAGAAACTTAGGTAAATTATAACCTATAGTATGAAATTGTAAAGGATAAAACATTTCAGGACCTTTCAAGGTAGATAAAAGGAAAGTATCTAAAAGATGATAGGAACTCCCATAAGAATATGGCTATAGAAGTCAACATATTTTCTATTCTTCACCTTAAAAACCAACCAAAAAAGAATTCATCTCACTGGAACTATGAGATAGATATCCACAGGCTCTCACAAACAGTCGAGACAAAGCTGGAAACAATATAGGATGAACAGAAGTGGTAAACCTGGGGTAAAAGCTAAGAGAGGCCCACTCTTCCCTACTCATCTGTCTTCCTTTCTTAAATTGATATTATATCTTGGGGTTTTATTTTTCAGTTTTGTTCATTTCATTTTAATTTTGGAAAATGTTTTAATGTGTTTTCTGTGGTACACACTTTATTTGACACAACACCAGTCCATATCCATAACTTTTCTAAATAGGGGACATCTAGGGGCATTTTCATTAAACACAGAAACCAAATTAGGATGCCCTCTGTAGTAATTACTGCTTAGTAACAAGTTACCAGAAACCTGACAGCTTATCACAACACTTACTGATTGTTACAAAGTTTCTTTAGGCCAGAAGTTCAGATATGGCTTTGCTCGGAATCTCACGAGGTTATGATGAAGGCGTCAGTCAAGTCTTCAGTCTGAGACTTCTCTGAGGAAGGATCTACTTGTCTCTGGGAGAACTCAGTTCCCTTCAGCCATAGGACTGAGGGCTTCACTTCTGTCTTGCTGCCACCTAGAGGCTGCACCTCTGCTCCTAGAGGCCAACTTCAAACATCTTCCTGTGGGTCAGCCAACAACATGGCCACTTACTGCCACAAAGCCACAAAGGAGAGAAGAGCAAGCGAGGCATTCTGGCAAGATTGGGTCTGCAACCTTATGTACAAAATGTACATCTCTTCACCTTCACTGTATTTCTCTGGGTACAAGCCAGGCAAGGTCATGCCACATTCAAGGGAAGGGAACGATGCAAAGACTTGAGCATCAGGAAACAGATACCGCAGGGAGGCTCCCTAGGTCCTGCCACCACTTTACTATCATCCTTTTTATCTGACATTATACTAAAGGCACTAAACTACAGGGATAGTAGAAATGAAACTAAATGTAAAAATAATAATAGATGTAAATGAATTTAACTTCTTAAAGGCAAAATTCATGGATTAAACCGTTTTTCCTTTTTTTTTGAAATCCAGTTACAGGCTTTCTAATTCATTCTATCTCAAATAAAATGTCTACGAAAGCAAATTAAGTAACCAAAATATGGGGACCCCATAATATTCTGAAACTTAAAAAAAATGAAATAAAATGAAATGACACAGAAAGCTTTCGTTGAAGATGATAGGGAAATTATTTCAGGAAAATGCAACAAAAAGTTATCCGTATGGAAATAAAAATACAATTCTGAACACAAATACTAACATACGAAAAAAAAAAGTAGGTTACAATATGTTTGTAAGTAGTACAATGTTCAAAAATACCTCACTGTACCTAACTGTTTCATGCTTAAAAATTTAGATCCATGTATTTCTAACATGGAAAGGTAGGCTTTCCGATAATGGCAGCATGGAGAGGTCAGGTGATCTATTCCCCAGGGAACAATTATAATCACTGAGCAAACATATTAAAAGCAATTCTCTGGATGTGCCGAAAATGATCAAAGACAGGAAAATCTTGGGAAGAGTTTATTCATACAAGAAGCACACCATATTGGGTAAGAGTGCTAAATTTGTGATTTTATTCCCCAAATATTCCTCGACCTCACCCTCCCTCTCTGTCTCCTGTCAAGGCAGGAAACGGCAGCCTTAACTGCTCAAGATGGCACACAAAGGAGTTTAGAGAAACAGAGCAGCTGTACATTTAATAGGAATATTTTGGAGGTGAAATTGCCACAAAATTTCTCTATCAACGCTATATTGAAGTCTCTGGCTGGCCAATAAACCATGTCCAGAAAGCCTGGTAAAAAGGTGGACAAAAACTAGATGCAGGGCTACTCTGGAAAGATGGGACTGCTCCTAGTGAGATTTGAAGCTTACTGCACCTCTGACCAAGGGTGTGCCCCAACCTGTGTGCAGCTTGGGGAGCCCAAAGCAGAACCTTTCAAGTTTGAGATGTTCAAGAGCAGACCTTGTAGCTGACAGAGCAACTTGTAATTAAGAGGGAAACCCAGAGGCAAGGGAACCACAAAGAAGATATGCCACAAAAACCTGAGTATAAGTGGCCAAAATCCTTGGTTAATCACTAAACTACAAAGGTTCTGAGGACAGCTACAGGGATTCAGGCTAAAAAATCAGTATCTAGAAAGTGCCATAACTGAATATTAGCTGCTGCATATTGTGGGGGAGAGAAATTGTGTTGATTGATTCTAAGCAAGATAACTGTGTATTACAATAAAAAGTAAAGTAAAAGAAAAAAGCAAAAGTCCTCACAAAATCAACAGAGATTAAGAGTCACTATAAAGTGTTATCTAAAAAGTCCATGTATGCAACCAAAAATGATTAGGTATGTCAAAAAAACAGGGAAATATAACCTATTCTTAGGAAAAATAACAATATCTGAAAAGTTTCAGATATTGCTTTTAGCAAAGATTGCAAAGTAGCTATTATAAATATGCTCAAAAATAATTAAATTTAAGGGTCACTCTGTTGAGTGAACTAATAAAAAATTTTAGCAGGAAAATAGAAGCTATACATAAGAAGCTAAAATATACAATAACTAAACTGAAAAATTAATAAGATGTGCACAACAGCAGATTGACAGAGCAGAATGAAGAACCATGACTTTGAGGACTACTCATTAAAAATGATCCAATCTAAAAAATTGGAGAAAAGAGAAAAAAGACTGAATAAAATAAACCAAAAAACAAAGATCTGTGGGACAAAACCAGGCAGTCCAACATTGATGTAATTTGAATCCCTAAAAGAGAAGAGAAACAGTAAAGGGTAAAACATTTTTTTTTAATACATAACAGCTGGAAATTCCTCAAATTTTTGTGGAAAAATACATCAAAAAACTTCAACAAACCCAGATTATTATAAACACAAATGAGGCCACACATAGACACACCTAGATGAGATCCAAACATTAAAAAAAAAATCTGAAAATGGCAAGTGTTACAGCAGGATTCTTTATAATTGCCAAAACTAGAAGAAATCTACATGTCCATCATCTGGTGACTGAATAAATAAATTATGGCATTTTTATATAATGGAACACTATTCAAAATCAAGAAAAGGAATAAAGTAGTAATATGAATATGCATAACAACATGGGTGAATCTCAAAAATACCAAGCTAAATAAAAGAAAGCAAACACGAAGAATTACATACCGAGTAATTCCTTTAGAAAATAAATTCTAGAAAAGCAAACTTGCCCAAAAAGCAAATGAGTGATTGACCAACAATAGGGATGGAGAGAAGGACTGACTACAAAAATAGATATTTGCAGGTAATGAAGATATTCTATACTTTCATTTTGCCAGTGGTTGTAAGACTATATTCATTCACAAAACCTCGATAAAACAAATACTTAAAATAGCTGCATTATGTTGGATATAAACTATGTATCGATGTATCTATCAGGGAAAAAAAATACCAGAAAAGGACACACACAGACAATCAGAGTTTTGAAAATACAAGAACTGGAAATTAATAGTAGATGTTAACAGGTCAAGAATGCAAAAGACAGCAAGGATAGAAGGCAGGAGTCAGCACACTCTGCCAGCCTGGGTCACACCTGGCTGGTGCCTGCTATTGCAAGTTCCTCTGGAACAAAGCCATCCTCATTTATTTATTTATTGACTGTGGCTGCTTTTCACCACAATGGTAGAGTTCTATAGTTGCAAATAAGATCATATAAATCATAAAGACTTTTTTTTATTATCTGCCTTTTACCGAAAATAAAAAAGTTTTCATACCCCTTACATAAAGAATCAGAGGATCAGAATAATATAATATTACTTACTTAGTAATATATCAAAATGTATAGGCTACAAACCACAGCAAAAAGATCACATCTATTTATCCAAAATGTTATATGTGTGTTTACTTAAAATGATCATATACAGTGTCCATAAACACACACATCCAGAATTCTGACAAACATTATATAGGCCCTATTTTCTAATTTCCAGTGCAAATAATGCAGGAAAGAAATAAAGTTTAAACAAAACCCCAAACAACAGTCTTCTGAATAATACCTGAACCAAAACTGAAGTTGCAGGCTAGTTTCATTATATCAATCAATAGCCAAACCTTCAAACAGGAACATTTTTGTCTTTATAGTCTCATTGCTAAATAACAAAAACAATTTCAAGAAATTAGAAATAAGCTAGCAACACAAACTATGGAAAGTAAAGCAAAGGGATTAAAAGCTAAAAGATTAAAATATCATAAATTAATGGTATAGTGGAAATTTTATAGTACATCAACAAAATAGAAAATGAATA
Organism: Loris lydekkerianus; assembly: GCA_963574355.1. Taxonomy (NCBI): domain Eukaryota; kingdom Metazoa; phylum Chordata; class Mammalia; order Primates; family Lorisidae; genus Loris; species Loris lydekkerianus. The sequence continues at coordinate 3,065 of CAUYPK010078507.1, read as the reverse complement.
TTCTAATAAGCATTTGTATCACTTTAGAAATTAGAAAGTGCTTTTACTTTAGCTAAGGTGGAGATTTTAATAGCAGTAGAGAATACTGTCTACCATAATTTTCCATATATTTTGAAAACCTGAATGCAATTGTACAATATTAAAGATAGCAAACATTATTCTAATTGTCTCCAAAAATGCAGAAAATCTGAAAGCACAAAAGAATTGAAAATATTAAAATAAGTAACTCCAATATATTGCTTAGCCAAATGGTTTAGATGCAAAGACGAAAGTTTCTAAAAAACAATCCAGTGCTATCGCTTCGAAAGCATACTTCTAACAGATGGAAAGTTTCTCAATACATTTTACAAAACTATCACCACCCTGATAGAAAATTCTTATCAATATGCCAAAAGAATAGCAAAACTCTGTGCTATTTTCATGTATCATGAATTTATATCTGAAAATCCAATGCTAAATACAGTTCAGTAATACATTAAAAATACTACATTGACATAATAGATTTTAGTCTAGGGATGTATAAAGATGACTCTGTATCTGGAAATCTATTAATGTAATTCAATACATTACAAGGTTTAAAGAGAAGCAATATATGATATAGCCAACAGTAATGGCAATGTATGATTAATTCCTAATTTAAAAAATAAAATAGTCAACTACTAGTAAACTCGGGAATTACTTGGAAGTACCCTTACTTTTATTATTCATCATCATTTTACCATATATGCAAATGCATGTTAGGATATACAAATGTCAGTAACTTTTCACTTAACTGTGTATAGTTGTATAGATGTGCTTAGAAAGAATAAATTCATCCTAAGATGTTACACAGGTTTTTTTTTGTTTTTTTTTTTTTTTAGTTTTAAAAATTTCAAAATATTAATTAAAGGGGTACAAGTGTTTTTGTTATACGGATACCTTGTGTAATGTTTATAAGTCAACGCACCATTCACCACACTAGTGTTCTTTGTACCAAACAGGTTAGTTTTCATCCCACACCTTCCACTCTGCCTCTTTCTTGGTTTTTCATGTCCTTTATATTCTTTGTGCCTATATGTGAAACCACTGTTTAGCACCACTTACTAGCTAGAATATACAGTGTTCCTGGGATTCTTCACTTAAAATAATGATCACCAGCTCCATCTAAGTTGCTGAAAATGACATTATTTCATCCCTTTTTATGGCCAAGTGATACTGCATGATGTACATATACTACATTTTCTTTATCCACTAAATAATTGATGGGCACTGAGGATGATTCCATATCTTTGCAATTGTGAATTGTGCTGTGATAAACATTCCTGTGCAGGAGCCCTTTTTATAACATGACTTCATGGATGGGATTACAAAACCAATGGCAGGTCTACCTACATTTATTTCTTTCAGAAATCTCCACATGTTTTCCATAGAAGTTGTATATAAGGTATTTGTATAAACTTTTCATTCTCACTCTAATATAGCCCCATGTTATTGTTATTTTGTTGGGCCTCAGTGTCTTTACGTCAACATCTGCAGATCCAAACAACCACAGATTGAAAACATTAAAAAATATATAATAAAATATAACAATACAAAATAATGGAAATTTTAAAATGTAGTATAGAACAACTATTTGCACAGCATTTACATTGTATTGGGTATCATAAGTAATCCAGAGATGATTTAAAGTATAAGGATGTGTGCAAATTATGTGTACATATTGTCTTTTTATATAAGGGATGTGAACATCCCCAAATTTTATCCCTGGGTTAAAGGAACCAATTTTTGCAGATTTCAAGGGACAACTCACCTTTACTTCATCTTAAATTTATCTTTATGAGAAATTTCATTTTACTGATAAGTTTTAAGGTAAATGTTTTGTATAAGGCCAAATGTGTATAGAGAAAATTTTGATGTCTTGCACATGAACAGAAATTTTTCTACAGATATATTTCTTGTTCAAAACAACATTCTCTCAAAACTATGAATATTTTGAGTCACCAATTCTTATTCTTTTTTACTGTAAAGAAATTACTAGCTTTGTTTTATATTTTTGTAGATAACCATTTTCATCTGCTGTGGACATTACAAGACTGTAAATTCACTTTTGAAATTCTAAAATCTCACCAAGTATGTCTAAAATTGGACTTTAGTGGAATTTACTGTTTGGGTCCTCCCAAACCCTTAACATCTAAACATTGAAATCTTTCTTCAAGTCAGCACAGTGCTCTCCCTCTGTGTCTTAGATGGAAACTACCCCTTCATTCACTCTGAACTATATATATTTTTTTCTTTTTTTGAGACAGAGTCTCACTATGTTGCCCTTGGTAGAGTGCCATTACAGCTCACAGCAATCTCAAACTCTTGGGCTTCAGTGATTCTCTTGCCTCAGCCTCCCAAGTAGCTGGGAGTACAGGCACCCGGCACAACGCTCAGCTATTTTTTGTTGTTGTTGCAGTTGTCATTGTTTAGCAGGCCTGAGCTGGGTTCAAACCCGCCTGCCTCGTTTGGTGCATGTGGCGCCTTAACCACTGTGCTACAGACACCAAGTCTAAACACCATTGTTGTAGCTTCCACTGTGTAGCTACTGCATCCTCTGGATAGACAACACACCTTTTCACCTGTAATGTTTTTCATCTTTTGATGCTGTCCCTTAAGTTCTGTGCAAATTTTTCATCCATACCTTCTGCATTTCTATAATATCCAATATGGTGTCAATTATCTCCATTGTACTTACAAAAATAAATCTAACTATCCCATTTTTTATGTCCTGCAGCATCTTTGGTAATGATTTCTCATATTTACCACTCTCAGACTAAGTTCATCTCAAACTAAAATATTTGCTCTAATTCCTCATATTATTCTCCTAGCAGTAACATTTTTGGTGTCAACTGTTTTTGCTTTTTCTCAACTAGCAGCAAGAAGTCTATGCTTGCTTTTTCTTAGGACCAGAATCCTATCAGAGACTAGGCAAGGTTCCATTTGAATCAGATATTTACATTATGATTCATAACAGTAGCAAAATTACAGTTATGAAGTAGCAACGAAAATAATTTTATGGTTGGGGGTCACCACAACATGAGGAA
>CAUYPK010078506.1:0-25198 GCA_963574355.1 Loris lydekkerianus | reverse complement strand
AATATCCAGTATCCCTTCATGATCAGAACACTTAAGAAAATTGGTATAGAAGGGACATTTCTTAAACTGATAGAGACCATCTACAGCAAACCCACAGCCAATATTGTATTGAATGGAGTTAAATTGAAATCATTTCCACTCAGATCAGGAACCGGACAAGGCTGCCCATTGTCTCTACTGCTCTTTAACATTGTAATGGAAGTTTTAGCCACTGCAATTAGGGAAGAAAAGGCGATCAAGGGTATCCATATCGGGTCAGAAGAGATCAAACTTTTGGTCTTTGCAGATGATATGATTGTATACCTGGAAAAAAACAGGGATTCTACTACAAAACTCTTAGAAGTGATCAAGGAATACAGCAGCATCTCAGGTCACAAAATCAACATTCACAAATCGGTAGCCTTTATATATACCAACAATAGTCAAGCTAAAAAAAAACAGTTAAGGACTCTATTTCATTCACAGTAGTGCCAAAGAAGATGACACACTTTGGAGTTTATCTAACAAAGGACATGAAAGATCTCTATAAAGAGAACTATAAAACTCTAAGAAAAGAAATAGCTGAAAATGTTAACAAATGGAAAAACATTAACCATGCTCATGGCTGAAAAGAATCAACATTGTTAAAATGTCCATACTACCCAAAGTAATATACAATTTTAATGCAATCCCTATTAAAGCGCCACTGTCATACTTTACAGATCTTGAAAAAATAATACTTTGTTTTATATGGCATCAGAAAAAACCTCGAATAGCCAAGACATTACTCAGAAATAAGAACAAAGCAGGAGGAATCACACTACCAGACCTGAGACTATACTATAAATGGATAGTTATCAAAACAGCATGGTACTGGCACAAAGACACACAGGTAGATGTATGGAACAGAATACAGAACCGAGAGATGAATCCAGCTACTTACCGTTATTTGATCTTTGAAAAGCCAATTAAAAACACTCAGTGGGGAATTGATTCCCTATTTAACAAATGGTGCTGGGTGAACTGTCTGGAGACCTGTAGAAGACTGAAACTAGACCCACACCTTTCAACATTAACTAACATAGACTCTCACTGGATGAAAGATTTAAACTTAAAACATGAAACTATAAAAATAGTAGAAAAAAGTGCAGGGAAAACTATTGAAGAAATTGGCCTGGGCGAATATTTTATGAGGAAGACCCCCCTGGGCAATTGAGGCACCATCAAAAATACACCTCTGGGAACTGATCAAACTAAAAAACTTCTGCACAGCCAAGAACACAGTAAGTAAAGCAAGCAAACAGCCCTCAGAACGGGAAAAGATATTCCAATTATCAGATTCAAATTATTCATTTCATAGACAGGAAATGTGACTGGCTTAAGGTCACTGACAGTTCATTTCAAAGCAAGACCCAAACTCCCCCTTGAGAATGCCATTACTATGTCTTCTCTACTTAAGGCAGGTTTTCTGGTAGGAGGTTTCTCAGACACTCTTATAGACTTCTGTAAGACTGGCCCTCCAAAGTCTCCAAACTAGAGCATTGACCCAACCTGGGACCACCACTACATCGGTTTTAAGTTAAACACAAATACAATTCATGCTAGGTAATTTATGCTAGCTTGGGCAATGATGTTATAGGAAATCATATGTGGAAATAAAGGTGTTACCATAAGCCACAGTGGTCCAGGAAGCCTTCACGAAAGGCAAGTGAAGAGAGCATTCACGTACATGCACACACATACAAGTGGACAAGACATGCTCAACAAGTGTCCAAAGCACAAGTGTCCAAAGAATAACAGTTGGTGTCAGGGTCACTGGGTGCAGCTGTGCATGTTGAACTCTGCACATGACCTGAGGGTGAGAAGAACATTTACATTACAGAGTATAAAAGTTTATGTGGATGATGTGCAAATATGTATAATGATACCACAAGATCCAGGGTTGCACTGGGATTAGGGAAAGCTTTGTGGAAAGGGAATGTTCTTGAGATTAACATTTCAGGAAAAATCCAATTCTTAGTGGTTTAGTGACATTGACTGCTAATATTCTCAATAATTTTTGTAGTATCTACAGTGAATGTATATAAGATTAAAAACTACAACAATTAAAGATATTCAGACTTCTCTTTCAAATCAAATAAATTATATTACTTGAAAAAAAAAAATCCAGTGAGGCTTTAGTGTACTCTTGGACATATTAGGTTTACTTATCTCTGTTGAAATTAATCAGATTTCTCAAAGTAATTCCTGAGAAATATGAAACTGATCATATACACACTGATAAAAATGTCTTTCCCACATTGGCTGACATGAATCAGTTTTTTCTTTCACTTCACTGCTTAAGATAATTACTTGTATTTATAAAGAGTGCCTCTTTGACTTAGAGATTTCCAATGCAGATTTTAAACTGGATACAGTAGGATTTATTACTCCCAGGTTTCAAATAAAACTTAAGGATTTGTTCAGAATGCAGCATTTATTTTTAAATGAAAGGGAAAATAGTTATCCTTCCCCCTTCCCTTTGCTTTACCACTTGTTTTCCCTTCCTTTTTCTCCATCTAACCCTGCCAGCTTGAATTCAACAGGGTGCTGAGCAAATAAATATTAATAAACAAATATATTAGGGATAATGAGAGCCAAGTTTCTCAATGTCGGAGAAAATAAGTATAGTTGAGGAAAGAAGAAGGCAAGAAAAAGCCCAGTGGTGTTGAATTAGAATTTGACATAGCAGCTTGAAATCATGGTTTTATAATAGATAGTATATGCTATATATTTATATACAAGTATTTGTAAATACTGGGGGGCCAAAAACATGTATACACATTGTAAGAGATGTTCTGTATGTATTACTTTTCGGAGTCGAATTGAATTATAGTAGCAAAGTATAGTATGATGTTCACTCAAAAGATGGCATCAATGAAATGAATGCTGATGTCACTATGTGACAGGCAGGACAGTCGATGAGAATGGTACAGTACAGTGGTTGTTCCAGGAGCACAAGACCATTTTGAAGCAGTATGTGAAAAGCATGAACACTGTTGAAGAGCAGTAATGGCAGTGTGAGTATACAACCAAACATCCAATGCACCTCATCATTGCATGCATTTATGATAAGTTTGAGATACTTGGTGCCGAGTGTGAAGAAATTGAAACCTCTTGCAGAGACATACAGGTGACACTGCTCAAGCAGTGGTTTGGCATAACCAGAAGTTTCTGAGTCTCTCTTATAATTGCAAAAGTCAAAGGTGACTTGTACTCACCTATTGTTATCAGTGTATATTGTATTACAATTTTAATACAGTTTTTTTCTCTTAAAATATGTATACTCTTTTGCTACCTTCTGTATTTTGACTTTTTTATATTATGTAAAAACCCTTATTTACTTTTTATTAAAGTTTTCTTAAAATAAATTTTAAAAAGATAATCACAAACTTAAAGAAAATTTGCCAGTATAGTACAAAAGTGTCCCGAATCTCCTTCTCTTGAATACCCTAATTATTAGCATTTTACATTTACTCCATCTCCCATGCTCTTATATGTATTCATTGACATTTTGGGGGACTTTTTGAGAGCAAGCTAGACATAATGTTCCATCATCCCTAAACACTCCAGTATATGTTTTCAAAAAGCAAGGGCATTCTCCTACAAAATGAGCATCCAACCCTCCCACCTGGTACAGTACAGATCCAATGCACGGATGCCTTCCAAATTTTCCTTCACAATAATGTTTCTTTCCCTTTCTGGTCCAGGGTTAGTCTGCACTTTGTTATCAAGTGATAAATTTGAGTTTATAATATGTGTAATATTTTTGGCACCCCCAGTGAATAACAGTATTGTCTTCTATTTATTGAGAACTGAGCACTGTACGTGCCTTTTCTCTTACCCTTTGAGGAGCCATCTGGAGAGATACTATAAGGTGCAGATGACAGGCTAAGAGAAATCAAGTTACTTGCCCAAAATCACTCTGCCAGTTAAGATCAGAGCCCTTAAGCTTCAAACCTGGGCAACATAGTCCCCAAACGCACACTCTCAGCCACAATGCTGTGCAGTTTCTGTGTGGAATGACCCAATAGGGCATTGTTATTATTTTTATTAATAGTATTATGATTAAGAACATGCTATGAGCCAGACACTGTGCTAGTCATTCTCACGTGCATTCTATCTTCTAAGTTTGCAACTTTGTGAAGGCAGCACCTTTCTTATCCCCATTTTATCCTTGAGATATTGACGCCAAGAAAAGTTTGATTTACATAGCTGAAAAGTGTGGGAGCTGGCATTTGGAACCCAGCTCTATCTGGTTTCAAAGCTGCTGCTTGTCATGCTAAGAGAAATTTCTTGATGAATGGTGACAGTATGAAGGGTGCAGAGGAGCCAGTTACAGTGTTAGGCCCCAGGCTGTAGGACTGTGCTAATTCTAAATTGTCTTAATTACTACTTGATAAATATACAGGGCAGACTTGGCCATCAGACACAGTGCACAAAGTGCCTATTGCTCAGTATACACTTAGGAGCCCACACAAATGTTATCATTTCTTTCAAAATCAAATTACAAAAATCAACATAATCCATCTTGATTACATTTGTTTTAATACCAAAGTAGTGATAAAATCTAATCTTTAATTTTTTTTTTTATAGAGTCTTATTATGTCACCCTCAGTAGAGTGCTGGGCCATCATAGCTCACAGCAACCTCAAACTCTTGGGCTTAAGTGATTCTCTTGCCTCAACCTCCCAAGTAGCTGGGACTACAGGTGCCCACCACAATGCCTGGGTATTTTTTTGTTGCAGTTGTCATCATTGTTGTTTAGCAGGCCTGGGCCGTGTTTGAACCGACCTGCCTCAGTATATGTGGCTGGTGCCATAACCACTGTGCTATGGGCACCAAACCAAATCTTTAGTTTTTTTTTTAATGGAGGAAAGTAGAGTTGGAGAACATTCTCTTTACTAAAGAATCACAATAATGGAAAAGGTATCCAATGTATTCGATACTAATATGAGGACAGTAGATGAACTATTATATGCTCACACAAGAGAAAAACTCAATTCAATTCAAATTAGGGGAGGGGGGAGGAGGGAGAAACGAGGAGGAGGCAGATTTGTGTGCTTCCATCTAATGGGCACAATGTAAGGGTATATGACACACCTGCTGGGTACAGGACACAACTACAACAGGGACCTTACCTAACAAATGCAAACATTATAACCTAATTGTTTGTATCCTCCTATTAATTTGAAAAAAAAAAAAAAAAAAATGGAAGAAGGGACTCATGAATGTAAAAGTACCTATGGCCCATGAAAGTCACAATGGGCTCTGCAGGTCTATTTTTTTTAGAAATCAGCAAGTGAAAATGTACCTTGCTCGGGCTACATACAAGTCACATTCAGCAAATGGATAACTCTGAATTATGGATGGCTTCACTCAAGACAGATGGCATTATTTAATATCTTATGCAAGGAGCAAATTGTATTGACTTCATGAAGTTGAAAGGGATTAGCCACACAGTAAAAAAATATATATATATATTCAGTCCATGGGGAAAAGATATTAAAGTCATATCTCAAAGCAACAATAAGACAAAAGCAATAATGGGCTCATGATTTGGCAGATGACCTTTTATTGTGTTTTTGTTGTCATTAGCCATTCTACAGATCTTTCAATGTGACAGTATTGTGTTAATGTCAATTTTTTTATATGAGATTCTACTAGTCAGCAATTGAGAAATGGTTTGATGACATGAAAAGTGTGGATGAGCATTTTTTTTTCCTTTTAATTATATGGCATTCTCCAGCAGTGAGGATACATTTTATTTTGAATCAAAGAAAAGTCAATCAAATTTAAGCCAAATTGTTAAAGTTGTTAAATCATGCAGCTCAAAATATCAAGGCTAGTTTGCCTTCAGGCTTGTCCTGTTCAAGGCTTAAACAAAATGATCAGACCTTATTCCTTCCTATCTCTCAGTGTGGCTTAACTGTCTCCTCTGTTACTTTCCTTTTCAGCCTATGTGTGATAACAACACAGTGACAACAGTTCCAAATCCTAAAGGAAAGGAACAGTTTTCCCCAACATTCTCATGAAACTGTTAGGCCCAGCTTGGGAAACATCCCTACTCCTGATCACTACAGCCAGTGCTCATTGGTTGAGGCCTGGGTTATAAATTCTGCCCTTGGTTAAAATTGAGGGAGAACTAGATTCCTTGATAGGAAGTCAAGGTAAATAAAAGCTATCAGCAAACACAAACAAAAACCCCAAAGTCTCTCTGTGCTCCCAAATGTATGATTTCAGCCTCTAGGGATATATTCCTGGCCATACACAAGGAGGCCAAAAAAATACATACATATTTTAAGAGAAAACCCAATCCTATTCATATCTGCTGTGTGTTGATGCTGGCATTCGTTTGATTAATGCCTCTTTTGAGCTAATGTCATACTACACATTGTCACCGTAATTCAATTCAACTTTGGAAAGTAATTCATGGATAACATCGCTTAAAATGTGTGTACATTTGTTGGCACCCTGTATATAAGAGGTGGTTTGGCTTAGTGTTAGGGACACAGGCTCTAAAATCAGAGCATCTGGCTCACTCTCTTTCATTTTGGGCAGGCAATTTAACCATTATTCCTTAGTTGCATCGTTTGTGAAATTGGGGTGATAACAGCACATCTCTCACCTTGTTTTACATGTGTCCAAGGAAGAACCTGGCATACAAGCAACATTTAAAACAAGGCAAATTACGTTGCCACTGTTCTGAACACCAAGGCACAGCACAGAATTTGAAAATCAGCATAATAATTATTATTAGGTCATAAAAGCCAAAATGTCTGATGTCAAATCAAAAGTTTATTATATCTCAAACAAGAAACAGTGCAATTAATCAATGTATGCACCTAAACTATGGACACAGTTTTCCCATCTTAACAGTAGCCTGTGTACGCCAATGGCAAGCAGCCTGGAGAGCCAGTGGCCATGAAAATGCACAGGGCGTTTCCCACAGCTTGTTGAGAACTGAATATTTTCTTCACGAGAAATAGTCCAAAGACTGGTGAGGGGTCTGATGAATACTGGATGACAGTGTTTCTGTTCCATGAGAGAACTCACGTTCAAAAATAACAAGAGTTTTTGACTTATCCATGGTTTTGCAAAAATTCACAATCTCAAGCCCAATCTGCATTCGAAAGAATGAGGATGTACCTTCACAATAAAAAAAAAAAAAAAAGAATTGTCAAAGTGAAATATTAGAGATACCAACTGTCCAACTCAGTATTTAAGGAAATGGGACATTTCCTACATATTAACTGGATATATTTCAAAGTTTCTATAAAAGTAAAATTCAAATGTTCTCACAATAAAAACATGAGAAGTATTCAGGTGATGGATATCCAGAGTGGCCATAATTCACATGAACTTTATGGTCACCCTGAATTAATTAGCTTGCTTTAATCATACCATAATGTGTATATATATTGAAATACCACATTGCAGCCCACAAGTATATACAATTATTTGTTAGTTTTAAAATGTGATGAGTACATGGGAATTCATTGATTTTTTTTTCTAACTTCTGTTTTTGTTTAAAAATGTTTCTTTTTAATGAGTTAAAAAGAACATACAGAGAGGTGCTAAGTCAGGGCTAAGAAGAACCCCAAACCTCAGCTCTTCTCTGCTTTTACCTCAGCATGACATGACCAGTGCAGGAAGCCAGTGAGGAAGGAAAAGAAGTTTCTGCTGTGAACAAGACATTCTCGAATTATAAATTCTAGTTTTTTCTGAGACAGCTGTGAGTGCCAATGTTTTCCTTCATACATTCAATTTCTTGCATAATGAGACAATTAAGATACACCAGTGGTTTCTAAGCTTAAGAAAAATCAGTACCAGGATTTTGTTGTGTTTTTTTGTTGTTATTGTAGTTTTGGCCAGGGCTAGGTTTGAAACCGCCACCCTCGGTACATGGGACTGATGCCTCCTCCCTGAGCCATAGGTGCCACCTAGTACCAGAATTTTTTTGTCAAGTGAATGCTTATACAGAAGTCTGGTAAGTGAAACTTATGTTAAGTGGAAATGCATGGTTTGAAAGGGAGGATTAAAGGAAAGCAGTGCCTCACCCCAACGAGAGACGTAGGGAGGGAGGTGGGGTACCCAACCTCTCTGAGGTTCCTGAGATCTTTCTTGCAGTTTCTAGTTCCTGGCAACCCAGGATAAATGCCCCTGATATTAAAAATTATTTATGGATTATTTACCATTATCAGGCTCTGTTAGGCACAACATAACCACATAATACCATTTACTTCTGGCAATAACCCTAGGAAGGAAGTGATTGTCACTCCCATTATATAGATCACCAAAGAGGCCCAGAGAATTCTGTGTCCAATATCACACAGCCTGCAACGTGGAAGAGTCATGGACTCACACCATGTCAGTCACTGTACCGTAGTGGCTTACAAAGGCCCTTCTCTCCAATCTGCCTTCCCTCCCACCATCCAACCTCAGTTGCTCTATGAAAGCAGAAGGGCATGGTGTTTGATAATACAGTGTCAACTCTAGTCCTAACTTGAGAAAAAATAAAAATCTCCCCCATAATGTTAAGACGTACAATGTGGACTTTCAGAGAGCCCATGTATGAAGACAGTGAAACTCATTTCATTTTTCCTTTTTTTCCTATTAGCTCATTGATCTGATAAAAAAAAAAAAAAAGGAAATTAATTAAATGAGCTTCAGTAGCTGCCTGAAAGAAACCAGGAGACATCAAAGTCTCTTATGAATGGTACTAAGTAGGTCTAAGAAATCGCCTGATTTCTCACCAATATTCCATTATTTTTCTGACACCAGTTACTGGGTGTGAATGCAATTCCAAAAAAATGGAATTGATGTTCCCCTCAAAAAAATCTCTGAGCGACCATACATAGCAGTGTGTGTTTGTTTAATGCAGTGATTTTCAACCAGTGTGCCTCATGAGAGGATCTTAGGTATACGGGGAAAATTCTAAAGATCATTAGTTAAATTACTTTTGGAAGAAGTTCAAAGCACATTAAGTATTCTTTTTTTTTTTTTTTACTCTTTTTTTGATCAAAATAATTTAAGTGTGCTGTGAAATAAAAAAGGCTAAAACACTCTGGTTTAATATGTCTTGCCTAATCAAATTCTTCTCAAAACTGCTTTTTGGGGAATAAGCTGATGGCTCAAATTTGTTTTAGGTGGTGCTTGCCTCAAGTGCAAAACAACGATGGTAAGTGCCATTTACTGCAAGCGGCAGGCTGCTCTCAGCCTCTTTTCCTTCTGGATGTTTGTACAGATGTGTCCACCCACATGTGGGCAGTCCTTTTCATTCAATCAGGATTTTCAAGCTTAAATCTCAAAATAATCCCATGTTCTCCCAAACAATTCCAGATCAGGAGAACAAGTTACATGTGTCTTTACTGTCTTTTTCATTAATCCATGTTCCCATCTCAAAATATATACATATTTTTTCTCTCTATTCTCTCCTGGGACTAACTAGATATTCAGTTGAATTACTCCCCTTTCAAAAAAACCAGATAAATTTACTTTTTACATCAAACACATCCTGTTTCTATGATGTTTCCTGGTCTTTTCCTTCAAGGCTTTAAGCTCCATGAGGATAAGGTGCTGTCCAGCTTCCTTCAAGAGCCCACAATGGTAGGTCATGCTTTTTAGGCCTCCAATTAATATTTGGTAAGTTCCTCTGCAAAGTAAATGAAGAGTTAAAAAGCATCCCTAATCATCAGAGAAATGTAAGTCAAAACCACCCTGAGATATCTACTCACCTAACTACAGTGAGAATAGCCCATGTTACAAGGTCCCAAAGCTACAGAAGCTGGCACAGATATGAAGATAGGAGAACACTTTTATGCTGTTAGTGGGACTGCAAATTAATACAGCCTCTGTGGGAAGAAGTATGGAGAATCCTCAAAGAACTCAAAGAAGACCTTCCATTTGATCCTGCAATCCCATTACTAGGCATTTACCCAGAAGAAAACAAAATCATTTTATCGTAAGGACATTTGCACTAGATTGTTTATCGCAGCTCAATTTGCAATTGCCAAGATGTGAAAACAACCTAAGTGTCCATTAACCCAGGAATGGATTAATAAGCTGTGGTATATGTATACCATGGAATACTATTTCAGCCTTAAAAAAAGATGGAGACTTTACATCTTTTGTATTAACCTGGATGGAGGTGGAACACATTCTTCTTTGTAAAGTATGACAAGAATGAAAAAGCAGGTGTCCAATGTACTCAATACTAATATGAAACCAGTAGATGAACTAATCCACACCCACACAAGAGAAAAACTCAATTCAATTCAAGTTGGGGGGGAGGAGGGTTGGTGTGCTCCCACCTAACGGGCATATTGGAAGGGTGTATGGCACACCTCCGGGGTGCAGAACACAACTGCAACAGGGAATTACCTAACAAATGCAATTATAACCTAATTGTTTGTACCCTCATATGAACCTGAAATTTTAAAAGGAGATTCATTGGGGAAAAAAAGTTAAAAACAGGGACCTGAAAACTGCTCAAGGGGGTTTTTAATTTCTGCATTTCATATCTTTATTTTGCTATTACACATATACAATTCTTAGTAGGGAATGTCTTATGATGCTCAAGAGTTACACATAGTAGGCATTGTTATTACTTCTATGCAATGAATCTCCCTTTTCTGGAATCTATGTTAACATTTCATTTATTTATTTATTTATTATTTTTATTTCATTTTCTTTTTGAGACAGAGTCCCAAGCCATCGCCCTGGGTAGAGTGCTGTGGTGTCACAGCTCACAGCAACCTCCAACTCTTGGGTTTAAGTGATTCTCTTGCCTCGGCCTCCCAAGTAGCTGGGACTACAGGAGTCCACCACAACACCCGGCTATACATTAACATTTTAAATAGAATTGGAGGAAAATCAACTTAGAGTTTTAAAGCATCAGTGATTCTAGAGTCTGTAAGTCTGTATGTGTATACTGACAACCTTTATATCCCTGGCACTGTAAGACATCCTATTAGAAAAGATGGGGTCATGGGAATGCAGTTACTATTTGCAAGGATTTGGTAATATTGTTAAGGAAATCTAAGGACTTGTCTTTTGTTAGAGAAAACCTATGGAGACTTTATGCCCTTAAGTTATGGGCACTGCTTCTCAGTGGCAGCCTGGACCAGTGACTCCCAGACATTTGTGTTTGGATCAGTTATGACACAACTCACATTTGGGGTCTGATGTCAGGTTCTCAAGTAGGGACGCTGAACACACACACATATACACACATACACACATAGACACACACATACACAGATATACACATGCACACGCACACAGACACACACACACATATACACACATACACACACAGATACATACAGACACAGACATATACATGCACACACACACAGACACATACACACACAGACACCCACAGACATACACAGACACCCACACAGAAACACACAGAGACACACACAGACACACAGAGACACACACACAGACACTTACAGAGAGAGACATACACAGATACACACACACACAGACACAGACACCCACAGACACACACACAGACACAGACATACACAGACACATGCACACACACACAGACACACACATACACACACAGATACACACAGACATAGACATACACATGCACACACACACAGACATACACAGACACAGACACACATAGACACCCACAGACATACACAGACACACACAGAGACACGCACAGACACACAGAGACACACACAGACACTCACAGACACACAGAGACACTCACAGATACACATAGACATCCACAGACACACACACTCACAGACACACACACTCACAGACACACACACTCACAGACACACACAGACAGACAGACACACAAAGACACACAGACACACAGACACACACAGACACCCACAGACATACACACAGAGACACAGACATACACACAGACACACAGACATACACACAGAGACACACATAGATACACACACACAGACACGCACACAGACACACAGAGACACACACAGACACACACAGACACCCACAGACATACACACAGACACACAGACATACACACACAGACACACACAGACAGAGACACACACAGACACACAGAGACACACAGAAACACACAGACATACACACACAGACACACAGACACACACACACAGACACATAGAGACACACACAGACATACACAGACACACACAGACACCCACAGACATACGCACAGACACACAGACATATGCACACAGACACACAGAGACACACAGACACACACACACAGACACACACAGACATACACACAGAGACACAGAGACACACACAGACACACATAAACACACACAGACACACACAGACATACACAGACACACATAGACACACACAGACACACACACATAGACACTCACACAAACACAGAGACACACACAGACACACATAAACACACACAGACACACACATAGACATACAAAGACACACATACACACCCACACACATGCACACAGAGACACACACAGACACACACAGACACCCACAGACACGCACACAGACACACACAGACACCCACGGACATACAGACACACAGACATACACATATAGACACACACAGACACACATGGACACACACAGAGACACACACAGACATACACAGACACACGAGACACACACAGACATACACACATAGACACACACAGACACACAGACATACACACACAGACACACACATACAGACACCCACAAACATACACACAGAGACACACAGACACACATAGACACACACAGACAGACACACAGACACAGACACACACACACACAGACACACACACAGAGACACACACAGACCCCCACAGACACACACACTCACAGACACACACACAGACACACAGAGACACACACAGACATACACAGACAGACACACACACACAGACGTACACATAGACACACACAGAGACACACACAGACACACACACTCACAGACAAAGACACAGACACACAGACACACACAGACATACACACAGACACACAGAGATACACACAGACACACAAAGACATACACACATAGACACACACAGAGACACAAACACACAGAGACACACACAGACATACACACAGACACAAACACACACACTCACAGACACACACACAGAGACACACACAGACACCCACAGACACACACACAGACACACACAATCACACACAGACAGACACAGACACACATACACAGACACACAGACACACACAGAGACATACACACATATACACACAGACACACACAGACATACACAGACACACACACACAGACACCCACAGACATACACACATAGACACAGAACACATAGACACACAGACACACACACACACAGACATACATAGACACACACAGACATACACAGACACACACATACACACTCAGACATGCTATTTATCTGATCATTGTTTCATAAAAGGACATTGTAGTATTTTTTTTAAAGGGATAAAAGAAAATGCTTTCAATGGATTAAATTTAGATTTATGTAAAATTCATCATGTTGTTATGTGTGAATGGGGATTTCCCCATATTCACTGGCGAGTAACAGAAATTCTGCTGCCAAGGCCGGCCTGGGCACCTCTGGTGTGGTGACTATGATTGTGAGGCTCTCCGTTTGTGAAGCTCTTGTTGGTATCATATCTCAGGGAGACAGTGAATAAGTGGCTTAGCGGTGGCAGGGGTGTTAATGAAGATCTAGCACACTCAGGAGCTTTCTGTCCGCTTCACACAGCTAGTTTCACAGCAAACATCAGGGGTATTTGCCTCCAGCTCCTGGGAAATGAGGACACATGGCAGGAAGGAGGTTTAGGCAGCTGTCACCTGCCAGTGGGCAATGTAGGAAGTTGGTTGGGTGTGGAGAGGAAATGGTGTGAATTGCAGGAAGCATAAATCCTGATAGTGCCCAAGGGTGGGGTAATGAACTCTGGGCTTCCCCATGCTTTGATATAGCCTTCCTGGAGTAGGGCAGAAGCCAGAAATAGACAGTGAGATCCTATGTGCTTCCCTATTACAAGCTGATGTTTCATGCCTCATTCTGGTATAGTCTGGTCTGGCAGAGATACCCAGCTGGAAGGAGTGATTCTGGTGTGGTATGGGCGCTGTTGAGGACTCTAAGGAACTAGGAAAGCTTCCCTTGCCTTCCCTTCCCTTCCCCTCCTTTTCCTTCCCTTCTCTTTTTTTTTGAAACGGGATGGAGCGCCCAATCACAGCTTGCTTGCAGTCTTGACTGCCTGGGCTCAAGCAACTGCCCTGCCTCAGCCTCCCAAGTAGCTGGGACTTGTAAACACACACCATACCTGGCTAATTCTTATTATTTTTGGTAGTGACAGGGCCTCACTGTGTTACCCAGGCTGAACTCAAACTCCTGTCCTCAAGCAGTCCCCCCATCTTGGCTTCCCAAAGTGTTAGAATTACAGGGTGAGCCATCACACCTGGCCCACAAAGCTTTCTGTAAGTTTTGCTAGACCCTTTGGAAGGTTTCAGATCTAGCGTTTTGTGGGTCAGCCCCCCCCCCCCCCCCCCACACACACACACACGTACCTCAGGATCAAGGTAACCTAGGCAGATCCAGTCAAGAAACAAGATTATGCTTTCCACTTTATTTTTTACTGTAGAAGAAGAACTAAGAGGAAAAATTAGATCTAAAGGTGCCATAAATGTGTATGTAAGCAGACGTTACTGTATAAAGCAGCAGTCTGTCCAACAGACATAGACTTGAGCTGTCTGTGTCATTTTCAGTGTTCTAGTAGCCACATTAAACAAAGTGACAAAAACGGGGTGAAATTAACTTTAATAATTTTGATAATACATTATATAGCCTATTACCCTGAAAATTTTATTATTCCATCATGTAATGAATATAAAATTATTAGATCTGTACACTTTTTGTACCAGATCTTTAAAATACAGAGTATATTTGACACTTATAGCACACCTCAATTCAGAAAAGCCACACCTCAAGTGCTTAGTGTGACAAGTGACTGTCATACTGGATTGTAGATCTAGGAGTTAAAAGCCCATTATTATTTTCATTTTTAAAAAATTTTGTAGTGCAGCACTGTGGCTCAGTGAGTGGGGCGCTGGCCCCATGTACTGGAATGGTGGGTTCAAACCCGACCCTGACCAAACTGCAACAAAAAAATAGCCGGACCTTGTGGCAGGCACCTGTAGTCCCAGCTACTCGGGAGGCTGAGGCAAGAGAATTGCCTAAGCCCAAGAGCTGGAGGTTGCTGTGAGCTGTGACGCCATAGTACTCTACCAAGGGTGACAAAGTGAGACAGAGTCACTTTTTCTAAAAAAAAAAAAAAAAAAAAAAAAAATTGTAAGTATCAAAGCAGAAAAAGTTCAAAATAAAATAAAGTTTGAAATCGAGTTATAAAATAGCATTGAATTTTTGCTTTTATTTTTGAATGTATGGATATGTATCAATAGATAGATTGAGAGGATTACTTGTCCAAATAAAAACAATGGTTTTCTAGGAGCAGTTGTATTAAAGTGAATTTTTTCTTTTAATTCCTCTTATTGATTTTCTATGTTTTCCTTTAACAAACATGTAATATTTATATAATGGAGAAATAATAACTTTCCTTCTTTTATCAAAGAATCTAAAGTAAACATAACAAAGCATTGATGTTTGTCAGTTCTGAATGATGACTAGACTGGGTATTTAGTGTAGTATTCAGTGAACATACAGGATTTAAAATTTTTTCTCTCTGGCAAAATTAAAATATTTAAAAAATTAGTATGTGTTCATTGAAGATAAATTTAGAAAATGTAAATAAAAATAAAAAATTTTAATGCCTAGATTTTGTGAGTACATATGTGTATATGCAGATATATATTACATAGATATCTTAATTTTTATATAAAAATGAAATATATGTTTTTAACTAAAAATGGAAATAGTGCAGGGTTTAATTCCGGATTTGTTTTTTTTCTACCCTACACTCACATTTCCTGGAAGTTGGCACTTTCTACAGACACAACATGATCTTAACAACTCCACAGTAGTTACCACCAGCCTGGCAGAGGCAGCCTCATAAAGGAGTTTCAGGGCTGAACTTATGTCTGCTCTGCACAGGTTCAAATCCCATTTCTGACACTTTCCAGCTACATAACAAGGGGAAAATTACACATATACCCCAGTCGTGAAGGTTTTAATGAGTGTAAGCACATTATGAAACACATTTTATCCAGTTCATGGAGATGTTTGCTTTCTAATTGAAGACTATGGAATTCCTTCTCCCACTTCTGTTACCTAAACTTCTCGTCCCTGTTGTCTATTGCTAGCATTTCCCAGAGATCAACAGACAATAACTGAAAAAAGGACAGGGGAGCACTAGGTTGAATTTGGGAAATTCTTGTTAAATAAGTGCAATAAGGTATGTTTTATACAGGCCTTTAATATGCTAGTCTGCACTGCCAATTTCCAATAGGGGATAAAACATGATTCGTTTGCTATCCTTTCTATTTTATACGCTGAACAACAATTTCAGCTACATAAGGCTTTGAAAATGGAGAGCTCATTTTATCCAAACTTCCGGCAATCTCAGGCGTAGGCAGAAAATTGTTTGGTTCATTTGTTTCCGTAATTGTTTTTAAAAAATATTTTCCAGTGTTTCCTCCCAAGAATATTAGTGAATTTTCTATTTGTTAGGTGGCATCTGGGCCTTCCTACCTGAGGATTGTGACATCCTGGGGTCATTCACAAGCAGCAAGTGATGCAGATAAGAGAGTGTGGTGAAGCTGCAAGAACCCCAGGACATTTTCTGGAAATTGGTACATATATGAGTTTTCTATAGTATATAACAAATTATCAATTTATTAGCTTAAAATAGTACTCTTTGTTATCTCACAGGTCAATAGTACTCTTTGTTATCTGATCATAGGTCAACTGATTTTTCTGCTTTAGTGCAATACAGGAGCTGGCTAGGGCTGAAGTCTCATCAGAGCCTCAACAGGGAATGAATTGGCCTCCAAGCTATGCAGGTTGTTGGGCACATTCATTTTCTTATGGCTGTAAAAATCATGGCAGTTTGCTTCTTCAAAGACAGCAGGAGAGACTCTCATTGTACCAATACAGACACTTATATAACAAAATGTAATCACGGAAGTGATTCCATTCATTACCTTACTTTTCCATATTCTATTGGTTAAAAGCAAGTCACAGGTCCCAGACTTGCTCAGAGAGAGGGGATGATATAAAGTGCAGATCATGGTGGTCACCTTAGGGTGTGTCTGCCATGGTACATTTTCTAAAATCCAGAATGGGACATTATTTTCCTTGGACAGCTGAAATCCAATAAATGAATGGTTGCATCCCAGTTAATCCAGTTATTTCTTTTAAGTATTTGCATCAACTGATGTATTTTCATATTTATTTAAAAATTTATTTATTTATTCATGCCCTCTTTCTGAATCTCTCTCATCTCTTTGAGTAGATTTTAAAATTAAAAGGCAAAGATAGCATGTCTTAGTAGTCTCCACAGTAGTTAGTGTGGAGCTCTTATTGCTTATGTGAATGAAGTTCTCAGCCTATGTTAGGCCATCCCATCCTAACTGGGGGATCTTTGGCAATTGGATTTTCTTGGAGAAATTTCATGGAGAAATTTTGTGAAAGAGTAGCTCATGCTATCAACCCCTTGCTTTAAACTTCAATAGTTCCCCATACACTTAAAGTTGGACTCGAATTCCTTAATTTTGGCATGCACACCATCCATGAGCTGTCTCTGCCCTTCTCTCCAACCCCATCTACTGTCATTATCTCCCACTCAATATGCTGAGCAGTTTCTTCCTGCCCCAGTGACTTTGCATTTGCTGTTACTCAGCTTGGAATGTTCTTCCTTCAGATCATATTACCAATTTCTCCTTATCATCATCCAGGACTCAAATCAGAATTCAACAACTCTAAAAGGCCCTGCCAGACCACTTCCATTTGCAATGGCACATTTCATTATTCACCCCACTTTATTTTCTTTATAACAGTTATCACTTCTGAAACTCATTTCTCCTTTGCACGTTTATCATCTGTCTCTCCTTGTGCAAAATCGACCTTTTTAGAGGCAAGGGCTTTGTCTAGCTATTTACCACTGGACCTTCAATTCCTCACATAGGCTCTGGCATTTTATTAAATAAAATGGTGTGACATTGTAATATGTGTATGTATGTGTATTTTTATATATTATATATTTTATACATAATACATATTATATATGTATTATATGTATTTATGTATTTATAGTTATATATAAGCACAATCCCAAGATATAGTTTAAAACAGACATATAAACAGTTGTCAGTATGCAAAAATATTAATGATAGTTTTATATTTAGGATAAGTAAAACTGGGGTACTTGTCAGAACTGGCCGACTCTAAATTCCTTCCCCTTAACCACTTGATTTTTTTCTTTTTTGTGTTTATTAGTACTTGGTGCTAACAGAAAAAGAAGGCATCTGGCAGATAGATTATAATTTAGTGCCTGGCACATATTAATAGTTAATTGCATTGAAATAATAGCAAAATCTAATGATACTGTTACTAGAAATTCATGAGGCAAAAAAGAAATGACTAAACACCCCCATTAAATCAGTATTTTTAAAAAATATTCTCATTGGCACACATTTATTTATATTATAAATTAATGTATATTTATGGTACTGATGTACTGATTTGTTAAAATAATTGGAATTCATTATTTGGTATATCTAGAAACACAATTCAAAATAATCATTTTATTTTACTTTTCCAAAAGACTGAAACAATTGGTTTCAGCTGCAGTGGGCACATGTGAAAAATGAGCCTTGCTGTATTTTTGCATACATTTGCTGCAGCTTTTGAAAACGACTTTGAGCAAGATAGAGGGAGGGGAAGGAAGAAAAAAAATATCAAAACTCTTTGTCAGACACTGTCATCTGCTGGTACTTTTTCAAAATGCAACCTTGGAGTTATTTTTTCATCAAAAAAATACAATTCAGAAATCCAAATTTCAATTATTCAAATTCATGTAAAACCTGAGATCCAGATTAGATTTTTGTTTAAATATTAGTGTAGTATAAATAAAATTTCAAGCTATGAGAACAACTGAATGAACTGTTTCGATATTGTGCTGAAGAAATTCCAATTTCAGATTTTTTTAAATTCCCCATTAAAAAAAAATGATTATCACTATCATTTAACCATCTGCATGGGGGCTAAATCATCAAATTAAAAAGCCTGGAACCCTACCCTCTGTGCAGTTTACTAGATTGGGGCTAAATTAGTTTAATTTTCTTGGTCAAGTGCTCCCCATCACAGCGCGCTCCCTTCACTCCATGTGAAGATAATAAAAACTGACACATTTAAAATATGAGACTTGCCTTTGCTCAGCATTAATCCAGAACCCGTTGCCAATTATAGTCTTTAATGCGTCCTACTCAGCACAGTCACTGCAGCTTGGGAGTTGGCTAATGTTCAGGCCATAGAGAATCGTGGAGACCCACGGCTAAGAGAGTGGGTTGTTACGTGCTGGGATTACAGAAGGCGGAGGCGAAGCCAGGATTGCACCCCACGGAGGTCTTTCTGTTCTAACCACACTGGTCTTGAACTCCTGACCTCAAGTGATTCCCCCCACCTAGGCCTCTGTAGTCACTGAGATTATAGGCGTTAGCCACCACTCCCAGCTGCTGTTCTATGGGATGTGCCCCCGCCAAACAGGTGGGTATGGATTAACTTCTCCCACTTTCATGTTTCCAGAGTTGGGAAGCAAATACACTTTCCCCAAGGTTAATGGAGTTTTACTAACAGTTGTAAGCTTCCTTAAAGTTAATATTCTGCACTCTTTACAAGAACATGCTTTATAGTTTGATCTATAAATAAGTTGAGTTTGAATTGACTGTCATGTTGTGGGAATACTACATGGTATTCAAAGCAACAGATGAGTACATGAATGTTAAGTTCCAATACACCTGGCTCTGTGCCAGTTGCGTGACCTCATGCAAGTTACTGTTGCTGGTGGCTCTCTGAGCCTGAGTTTCCCATTCAGGATTTCTTAACTTCAAGTTCATATATAACTTTACATAATATGGACTTACGGAGGTCCATGGACACTCCCTAAAGGATATGGGTTGTCTATGTAGACGTATCATGTAATTACTGTATATTCCTACAGCATCCCTAATCCTTGATCAGATATTCAAAGTGGGCTATAACCTCTTTCCATTCCCCCAAACAGTTAAGAGTTCTTGGGGACTCTGCTGTGAAATGAAGATACTAATGATATACAATTCACAGGGTTACCATGAGGATGATTCGAGGTGGATAAAAAAATCACAGGCAGAGTGCCTGGAGCATGTAAATATTAGTTTAGATGAAGAAATCAGATTAGGGGTCAAAAGTATTACTAGACATTAAAGCCACATTAGATGTAATTTGAACTTACTGTGAATGAACTTACTACAAATCACTTAATAACTGGAACAAATTCCTAATCTGGCCACAGCGTAACTCCAATGTTGTATCGTAATGTTGCCCTTCATCCTAACTGGACTTGACTTGCCTGAATGGAACTGAGCTGTGACCTTTGATGAGTTCATGTTTTTACCAACTATCATCAATTATCTGCAGAAGAAAATGCTCCCAGGACCCATTAAGGGTTTACAGACATATTTAAGGGGATATTTTTGTTGTTGTTTGTTTTATGCAGAGTCTCACTGTGGCACCCAGGCTGGAGTGCTATTGCATCAGGCTAGCTCACTGCAATCTCAGTCTCCTGGGCTCAGACAATCCTCCTGCCTCAGCCTCCCAAGTAGATGAGACTACAGGTGCCCACCACAACACCCAGCTAATTTTTCTATTTTTAGTAGACAAGGGTCTCACTCTTGCTCAGGCTGTTCTCCTATTCCTGACCTCAAGGGATCTTCCTGCCTCAGCCTCCCAGAGTGATAGGATTATAGGCATGAGCCATCTAATCCAGCCTTTTTAAGGGTTTAGATCTTCCACGATATCATTAGTGAGGAGCTCAAATAATGCTGACGTAGATGCTTAACAAACAATTTGTTCCCATTCACTATTTAATCTAGGAAAAACAGTTTCATAAAAAAAAAAAAAAAAAAAAAAAAAAAAAATTCAGCTTTCACTGAATTAATCAGGTACTATCTGGTATTATCCTATTTAATTACTCAATGAAAGCAAATATTAGAGTGAAAGAGACATTGATTTAAAAATCTAAAAGACTTTATTTTAAATTTCATTTCCTGGGGATGATCTTGGGACATGATCCTGGAGAGTTAAAAAATCTAATTGTTCATTTACAAAATGAGGGTTTTAATCTCTGCACCATCTCTGAAATAACTAAGACATGTGGAATACTCTACAGATGGCAGCCAGTTGTGTGAACTAAGAAAAAGTTCCTGCCTTCATAGCACTTACCTTCCTATGGGAAGAGACAGAAGCAAAATTGGTCACTGGAGGGACAGGGAACATTTATCAACCAGCTCTGGACCACAAAGACATTAACTGTCCACATTTGGGGGCTATGTTTAGGCACAGGCTGAGGGGGCCCATAGGCAGCCCTAAAATAGAGAAAGGAGGGACTGCAAGCTTGGGGGCAGGATGCTACAGGTACAAGGTGAGGCTCATGGAGTCAGAGGTGGGCCAAGGGGCTGAGAAGTAAGGCATGGTAGGGTCCTGCTTCCCTGGTCTGGGGGTATTTCATAGAGAGGCCAGAGGTGGTCTCTTAAAGGAGGAGATCTCTCTCTCTCTCTCTGTCTTTTTCTCTCTCCCCCCTCTCTTTCTTTGGAGACAGAGTCCTACTGTGCTGTCCAGCTGGCCTGAAACTCCTGGGCTCAAGAAACTTTCCAACCTCAGCCTACTGATTAACTGGAACTACAGGCACATATGGCCACACCCAGTGGGAGGAGATCTTTAAACCAATGATAAGAAGGGACCAGGGATGTAAGCTCTGGGGAAAGCATTTTGTGCAGAGGAAACAGCAAGAAGAAAGTGTGAAAAGCCATGAGGCAGAAAGAAATCAAATGCTGAGTTTAGGTTACAGTGGGAGAGAAAGGTAGTGGAAGAGGACCAGGCTCTTTTTAATTGCTCTTCTACTTGTCTTGAAAGCTCTTCCCCGAGTCTTCATGATTGGTTGTGTGCTCCTGGGAGTCTCTTTCTAATTGCCTCATCTAAAACTGCCCACCTTATGTTGTCCCCCATTATTCTACTTCCTTACTGTGTGTAGGGCGTTGAATAGTGATCCCCCAAAAGATATGTCTATGTTGAAACCCCTGGAACTTGTGAATGTGATTTTATTTTGGAAAAAAAAAGTAGGGGGGGGTTTGCAGATTTGATTAACTAAAGGATCTTAAAATGAGGTCATGCTAGATCATTCAGGTGTGCTCTAAATCCTATGACAATTATCCTTGTAAGAGCCACAGAGAAACGAGGAGGTAGCATGTGTAGATGCACCAGAGATTGGAGTTATGTGGCCACAAGCTAAGAAAAGCCTGGAGCCATCAGTAGCTGGAAAAGTCCAGGAAGAATTCTCCCCTAGAGCCTTAAGAGGGAGTGTGGTCCTGCTGACACCTTAATTTCAGACTTCCAGCATGCAGAACTGTGAGAGAATACATTTCTGTTGTCAGTCACTCTGCTGTGGTCATCTGTTACAGCAGCCACAGGACACTAATGCACCTGCCAAAATTGTGCAGCTCATGTGTGTCTTTGCTTATTGCCTAATCCTCCCACTAGGTCATGAAGCTCTAAGGGAGCAAGGACTTTGTCTTGGTCTGCTCTGTCCCCAGCATGTGTCTGCAAGACTGGTCTAAGAAGCTCCTGGAGCTGAAGGCTGGAGTTAGTCTCTGCAGCTGAGCTGGGGCAACTTTGACAGGGACAGTAAGCAACCAGGCAGAATGAATTCCCTTCTGCAGGGCCTCCTACTTTCTTCTCCCTTTCTCTGTCTTCCAAACTCCCACTATGTTTCCTATTAACAGAATCCAACAGGAAGCTCCCAAAGACATCTGAGAAATGTAGCTTGTATGTAAGCAGGTAGAGAGATGGATTTGGAGCTCAGAGATAATAGCTTAATAATGAGGACAGACAGTGATCAAGATATTTAACCTGGCATCAAAAAACGTAAAAAATATTAATACTTAGCAGCCCATGCATATGTGTAATTGTTTAGTTAATCATGCATGTCATTTTTTGCTCGATGTCTGTCTTCCTCCCTAGACTTCAAACCCCACGATGCAGTCTAATGTTTATTTTCTCCCTGCTATATCTCCAAGAGTCTGGAACAATGATCATGATGAAATTGACACTTTTAAAGTTCTTAACTGGCTGACTACTTCTCTGGGTTTTGTCCTCACTTGATTTAATGTTTCTGAAGGGTTATGTTATTCTTTGTGTTACAATAAAACGTCTTCTTTCCTAGTATAAATATGACACAGCCTTTATTTTTAGTGCTATTATTCCAAAGACAGGGCGGTGAGTGAAGGAGAAAGTTGGCAGGTGGCCACTCTGGAGTCTAAATTACCTCACTGAGCTTCTGCACCAGACCAATTATTGTCAAATCCTCAATACCTGCTTCTATATGTCTCATGTCAACATACTCATGGGCTCCCTCAAAGCAGGCTTTGTTTGGAAAATTCCTTTCTGCCTGTCTTTATGAAAACTCAAAACTGATCATTTTTCTTCTGAGTAATGTGAATATTATTTAGTGCATGATTTTAAACCAGGGGTGATTTCACCCTCTGCAAAGCACCATTGGCCCCACCTGAAGACATTTTTGTTATAACTAGAAGGTGCTTCTGGCATCTACTGGGTGGAGGCCAGAGATGGTGCTGGACAGCCTACAATGCACAGAAGAGCCTTCTGCAGAGAGAAACTGTTCAAAATGTCAACAGTGATGAGACTGGTCTAGTTTAAAATGCAGATGAATACAAGACACATCTCTGCAGCTCTGGTCCTTGCAGAAATCAAATGTGACTTCAGTATTACAATTTTAACGTAGTTTTTTCCTTTCTTAACGTGTGTGTGCATTTGGGGGCAGGGTTTGTCTATATATTTTTTAATTTACTACTTTATGAAAAAGTATAATATAAAGGAAAAAAGTATCAGCTTGGGAATCTATCAGATTTGACTTTAAATCCTGCTGCTTCCTTGCACCAACTGTTTTAATTAGGGAAGAATTTGTTTAAGAAGTTGCTGAAGACTTCAATCTCTCATCTGTGAGATGGGAGCATTAAATCCTGGCTTGTTGCATCATGATGAGGGTTATGTGAATTAACCAATGTACAGCACATACACTGTAAACAGTAACTGGATAAATAAAGAAAGCATATATGTCCACATGCACGTATGCTGCTAGAGACTTCCAGAAGGGCTCTCTAACTTTGTAATAGCTTTCCCCACCCCACAGGGAATAGGAAAATCAGGTAAAACACAATTTCTCAGAGTAAGTTTTTTATTAATGGAATTTAACAAAACCTTAGTTTATACAGTTGAACTTATTCTATGAGATTTAATTGACATCACCACATTCAGCAAAGCAATAATCTTCTAAGAATCAGAGTTAGAAGACATCAAAATATGAAAACCTGGGGACAATACAAACAGATGTTTGAAATTGGGACATAGTAACTCTGTAGCTTGGAGACACTTTCAAAGAATGTTAAATGCTAAAACAAACAAACAAAAAAGCCATCACATTTAGGTTAAACAGAACAAAACAAAATAACTTAAAGCATTCACTCAGTTGTAAAACGTTGCCTTAACAATATAAAAAATGCTCCTTTAGGCCAGGTGCAGTGGCTCACTCCTGTAATCCTAGCCCTCTAGGAGGCCACGTCAGGTATATCGCCTGGGAGCTCAGGAGTTCAAGATCAGCCTGAGCAAGAGCAAGAACCTGTCTCTACTAAAAACAGAAAAACTTTTTGTTGTTTTTCCAAAAATCAAATCATAATAAAGATATTTGTACCAGAATGTTTATTGCAGCCCTATTCACAATTGCTAAATCATGGAAAAAGCCCAAATCCCCATCTATCCACGAATGGATTAATAAATTATGGTATACGTACACCATGGAATACTACACAGCCTTAAAGAAAGATGGAGACTTTACCTCTTTCATGTTTACATGGATGGAGCTGGAACATATTCTTCTCAGTAAAGTCTCTCAAGAATGGAAGAAAAAGTACCCAATGTACTCAGCCCTACTATGAAACTAATTT
>CAUYPK010078499.1:0-29048 GCA_963574355.1 Loris lydekkerianus | reverse complement strand
GTGTACATAAACCACAATTTATTAATCCATTTGTGGATTGATGTGCACTTAGGCTCTTTCTATGACTTAGCAATTGTGAATTGGGCTGCAATAAACATTCTGGTGCAAATATCTTTGTTGTAATGTGATTTTTGGTCTTCTGGGTATATACCTAGTAGTATATTAACCAGTGTGATGAAAATGTGTCAAACTGTTTATAAAACCAATGTATGGTGCCCCATGATTGCATTAATGTACACAGCTATGATTTAATATTAATAAAAAAAGATGTCCTTTTTTTGGTGACTTCTGGCATTCAAATTTCTGTAAATACATAGACATTATAAAGGATATTCTGTTTTTAGGAGCTATAAATACATTGTCTAATTTTTTTTTCTGCCATAAATCACCCTCACCTTTTGTAAACCACATTTCTTCCCGGCAGATCTTTTGCTACTAAATGGTCTCTGTACATATTTTTAGTCTTAAAACTTTCATTTCATTTATTCTATCACTAATTCTATTTATAGTTTTCAATTTGGGATATTTTTAATCTACTTTATAACTCTGTGAAAATAAAAATATTGCATACTACCGCCCCCCTTTTTTGATTTTTTTTTTTTTTTTCTGTATGTAAGAAAACTAATATTTAAGGACCAAATCTATGTTTTGGAAAAGCCTTCCTATCTTTTAGGGATTGACTAGATATAGTGATCAAGCAAAACATCCTCCCACAATTTCCCAATATGTTGTCTGGCTCATAGGGCTCATTTGTTGAAAAAAGAAGATAAATCATCAGTTTGTATATTATTTTACCCCTCAATTGATTGCTGGCTGTCAGGATGCTTGAGATTTTGAATAACCAATCAAATTATTAATTTTTGGATGAACTTCCATAAGACTGTAGCTAATTACTGATGCATATGCAGATTTGGGGGGAGCTTTGTGTGAAGCAACAAAAATATGGGTGGCTAAGGCAAAGCAAAAAAAAGCCGCATCTGCCCTGCACATGAGTCACTGGGAACATATTGGATACATTTATCAGAGTAGGAAGCGCTATAGAGTCAATAACATTTCACTCTGACACTTCCTTCACATCCAAAAGTTAGATCCACAAATATTTTCTTCCTTGGGACATGGTGTCATAATAAAGAAATTAAAGTCTTGGGACTACACAGCTGTTATCCTTCACATTCATTCCTTGATGACATGACCAAAAAAAGAAAAAAAAAAGCATTATCACACAACAACCATCTTTTCATTGCAGGGCACTTAGGCAGGAGGAGTCCTAGAACTCCTTCCAAAAAGCTGTGTGACTTGGAAGAAGTGGCTGAACCTCTCTGGGTTTCAAGGTTTTTTTTAAATATTGTTTTCATAGGATGGATTAGATGATTTCCAAGTCCCCTGGGCAATTCCATTTAATTGCCTCAAGTATACTCGGCACTATGCAAGACAGTGTTACAAGAGATGCGTAAAAGCAGATGCTCAATATGGAAGATGTTATGGGTGGAACGTTCTGGTGCTGAGGAAGTTAATTAAACAAAAGAAATCACAGTGTGTAACTGTGCACTCAGAGACTAGGCAAGGTCCTTAAGTGACAGAAGGAAACCAGTGAGGTCAGCAAGGACTTGGCCAAAGTCACACACAGAGTCGGTGGCCAAATGAAAGAAGGACCCGGAACTCCCAACCCCCATGAGTGCCCCAGGCTGCTTCACTGGCCCAAGTTTAGCAGCCTCGAGATTTACTGGCAGCTCTCATCATTTGGCTACTGAAAGATTCCTTTAGATCACCACTTGTTTTTGGTATGAGAGAAGGTATTTTCCAGGGCAGACATGGATCATCCCAACAAGTATGGATACAAGTCAGCCACACTTGAACCAGAACATCATGCAAGGTCAGCAGTCGGCCTTCATCTGCACCAAGTGATCAGGCTGGAGCTGAGATAATTTGTGATACTGATTTGGTTTATTTGGGCAAATGGTGCCATGTATTCAGTCTTGAGGGTGCCCCAGCACTGCCTCCAGAGAGGTGGCTAAGACTTGGAATCCGTGCCTTCAGCTGTCCTGGGTTATGGCCTCAGGGGGAAATAGCAGCCTATTGTGAGCTATACTAGAGTTCTTACATTATCACATGTAATCTTTAATACTAGGAACTGAGTGATGGAATCTTTGCTTTGCAAAGAAACGTCACCTAGAAGCATTAAGGGGTTTTCCCAGGGCGCCATAGTTAATATTTAGCAAACGCAGACTCTCAACTTAGGTTCGTCTAATTCCAGTGCCCATATTCTTTCTACAATACATTTTCTCTAAAATGCAAACAATGATAAAATTAAAAAAAAAAAAAAAAAGTGATGCTGAAATCTCAGGCTGGGGAAAAGAAAAAGGAAAATTTTAAAAAAAAGATCGGGTTAGTGAAAATCACTAAGAATTTAAAAATCTGGGTCCGAATTCCAGGTCTTTCTTCTTGGTCATCATCCCAGTTTACTCCTCAGTACATATTAGATATTATTATACAACTAACAGCTACTGAGAAATCACCCGTCAAGTAAACTTTGTTCCCGCACTGTACACATCTTTTTCTCATGACAACACAATGAGGTGGCTACTATTATCACTCCACATATGTTTGGGGAAACTGGAGTGTAGGAAAAAGAGATGTGATCAAGATCCTACCGATGATGGTGGCAGATCTGATATGTGACAACCTTTCCCTCCATTTTGGACTGGCACCAGGCTTGCCCTGGACCACGTAAAGCATCTGCCAGAACTGCTTAGAGGTCCCAGATAGGTCACTTTCCCTCCTTGGACATCAGCTTCCTCCTCAATCAAATGAGGGAGGCTGGGCTAGACGATCTGTAGGGTCCTTTCCAAACTTAACACCAGTTGATTCTGTGTCAGACAAAAAGACACGATTAGGAAGAAGCTGGACAAGAAGGGAGAGGAAGGTGGAAGAACAGGGGACTGGGGCAGTAGTGGTGGGGTCCCCGCCTGCCCACATCATCCAGCTGCTTCAACTCCACTCCTGGCCCCAGAGTGGTTCTTTCACATCGTGGGCCAGCTGAGTTCTCTCAAAGCAATTCCCTGGCTTTTCAGGGGGTTGAGAGGTCTTAAAGAACAAGAAGTTCAAGCCTGGTGTTCTGAGGACAGAAAAACCTGATTCAAGTTAGGTTTCCCTTCCATCAGCTCTGTGACCTCAGGTAAGTCCCTGCTCTTTCTGCGCCTCAGCTCAGTAACCACAAAATTCCTTTCTTCTCTTACAGGCCATGATTCTATGGAAAGTAGAAGCCTCCTTCCTCTCCTGCACTTTCCCCTAGGAACTCTGCAGTGTTTGCAGTAAGACCTTTTTCTGGTTTAAGGCACAAAACTGTAACTTTTCTGAGAGATGGAGTACATTAAACATATATTTATACCAGAGACCCCTCAGTAGTCACTCATCTATTTATTCGTGTGATTGTGTTGTCATCCCTCCATTGACAACCTGTTTTTCAGGACATTATAAAGTAAAAGTAATATTAGTTGCCATTTATTGCATGTCACGTCTGCACCCCCAGTGCAGATGTGACATCCTAGAGTCTCAGCTCCGGAAGCTGCTGAGGGCAGTGGTGGGCAGGAGAGGCCTGGGGATGTGATATGAGCTGGGCATGAGAATTAGTGTATTTGTTTGACCCCACCCGTCAGAGCCATTGTTCATCAGAATTCGTCCATTAGCAAGTTATATTATGTAAAGAGCAGGGGTTTAGCATCTCAGGTCATGAGATTATCAATTATCCAGGGTCAATGATCCCTGGCAACATTTATCAGGTTGTACTTCATTTCAAGAAGCAGAAAACCCAACTCAAAATGGCTAAGAAAGAAGGAAAATTTGTCCTAATTCATTCTAATAAGATGGACCTGGTGGTGGCTAATTTTGCAGCTCAGTGATATCGACAAGGGCCTTTTCATCTCTGTACGCCGCATCTGCTGAATGTCAGTTTGGGCTGCCTGCTACCGTCCTCATGGTGACAGAATAGCTGCTACGGCTCTAGGCATTGTGTCCGGCAGAAGAAGAGGGCTATCTTCTCCTTGTGTTCTATTTTTTAAAGAGAGAAGAAAATTCCCCCAAATCCCTCAACTGACTTTTATTCATGTCTACTGTCAAGAAGTGAGTCACAGGCCCATTCCAAAACCAACCACTTATGAAGGGATTGGTAGTACAAGAATTGGCTTAGGCTAATTGAGATTTATTCCCAAAGTGTTGGAAGGTCACCTTCCCGGAAAAGGAAGAATGGAGGGTGCCCAAGCACAAAAGCAATCATGTCAGTAAGCCAGGACCTTCCATTTCTCAGCTGAAAATAGGGGAAACAACCATTCCCCCTTTGTGGAACCATTGTGAATATTGTGGCAACATTTTGTATATTTAAAGCATTTATAGATATGAGGTACTATTATCCCTCTCCTATATAACACAGGTTCTCAAACTGAGGTCAGAGCCACATGAAGGGCTTGTTAAAACAGATTGCTGAGCCTCAGAGTTTCTCATTCAGCAGGTCTGAGTGGAGTCTGAGAATTCTCTTATCTAACAAGTTCCCAGATGCTGATGTCATCGGTGGTCCAGGACCACACTTTGAGAATCCCTGTTCTAGACTATGAGTTTCCTGCACATGAGAATCATGTCTTATTTCTGTTTATTCTCTAGCATTGCCTGGTGCACATAGCAGATAGTTAAATAACAAGAATAGCTCATCGTTATTCTATTCAGATAATTCAGCACTTCATTAAAGCTTTTACATGGCTTATTTCTTTAATCCTTACTGTAACACCATGACAAAGGCACTTTTATTACTCCACTTCACAGATGGCGAAAGTGAGGCATCAAAGGCCAATAAATAGCACAGCCAAGATTTAAACTCAGATCCATGAAAATCAATAATCTGTACGATCATCTACAACTTTATCTTGAATATGATAAGCAGCTGCTAATTACTGAATGAACGGATGGATGAATAGATGAATGAATATAAGATTCTACAAGAAGGACAAATCACAGAGTTACAAGTTGATGAGGTGAGAGAGAAGTCAAGGCTAAAGCATGGGCCAGTTCTCTAGGAACAGGGTCCAGGAAAAGCCCTTGACATTTGGGTACCTGGTCATAAAAGTGGCAAGTATTCAAGATGGGAAGAAAAAGTACCCAAGGTACTCAGTACTATTATGAAACCAATATATAATCACCCCCACTTTCATATGAATGATAAAACACATCTATAGCCCAGAATGAGAGAGGGAAGAGGAAGGGGAGGGGAGGGGAGGAGGGGGAAGCTGGGTGGAGGGAGGGTAGTCTGGCAGGACCTCACCTATTGTGCATAATGCAACGGTACATGTCAAATCCTTAAGAATAAAGTATAAATGTCTTAATGCAACAATTAAGTAAGAGAGGTGAAGGCTATGTTAACCAGTTTGATGTAAGCATTCCAAATTGTTTATAAAATCAGCACATTGTACCCCATAAATGCAATAATGTACACAGTTATGATTTAATTAAAAAAGAAAGAAAGAAAGAAAGAAGTAGCAGGCAACACAGCATGCCTTGTAGGGAAGGAAGACCCGCGGGAAGGTGACGCAAACCAAGGGAAAGGGCTTGCGTGCAGACACTCCCGTTCACTCCCTTCCCCCCACTGACCTTGGCTTATCCCTCACTGACACAGCAGCCCTGCCCAAGATGTGATGAGAACATAAGAGCACCAAGGGGCCTCACTCTCCCCATTTTCCACCCTCAGCTGTCCACAAATTGCAGGGAAAATTCTGAGTATGCATCCCTCGACGTGAAGGAAGCCTCTTTACAGATGTGCACTCACTCTCTAAGTCACCAGGGTACTATTTGGTAAATGGCTGCTGCAAAGCAGTGAATGGTACCCTGGTGGCCTCCCAGGCTGATTGTATCCCTAAAAGTGTTTAATTTATCTCGGGGGGGGTGGTGGAATTTACACCCTGGGAAAATCTAGTTCAAAGTATAAATGAATCTTCTAACCAGCCAAGATTGAAGATATTATAAAATCATAAAGCTGGAAGGCACTCCCTGAGAGCAACAGGTTCATCCCCCCAGGCAAACGCTCTGCTCACTACACCGTGATGACACCATCTCAGGCAGGGACACTTCTCTGCTGATTTCAGTGGAGCAGCAGGAAGGAGGTTCCAGGATGTCATTCTACCTCTCTGGCCCTCAGAATCTTTTTTTGCTTATTTGACACAAGTCCCTTCTGCCGTGGTTTAAGCTCATTTCAAACTTCTCAGTCCCCAGAGGAGATGGAAGACAGATTACAACAACATCCTCTGAGTCAGAACTTTTCTTAAGCTTGATGACAGATGTTAAGCTTCTAGTGGGTCTACAGCTTTTGGGGGGAAGTCCCAGTTTAACAACTTTTCTTCTCATTCCTCAATGTAAAATAAAAATACCACGAATCACTCCATTGGACACTTTCAGTAATATCTAAGTCGGGTTAGACCAGGTTCTATCAGTCAGCCACCACTTATTAATAGCTTGTAACAGCCAAGGTTTATGTCTTGCTCACAGCAGTGAGGGCTCTGCTCTTTACAGTCATATGTCAAACTCTGTTGGTCTCTTCAGCGGGGAACCCCCATACCCGGGGGTGACACTTGTCACTTTCCTCCACATTGCATTGTCCAAAGCAGGTCACATGGGCTCCTCTAACTCAAGGGGGCAGGGAAGGGAAATCTCAGCATGTTCCCAGAAGGAAGCATGGGAAATACTTGGTAAATGAGCAAGTATTTGGTAATGACAGCCACAAGGAACATTCTTGTGTGTGAACTTCTTTGAAAAGGTATTTTTTTTTTTAATCACTTACCGGGAAGTACATGGAGAAAATTTCAGTGAAGTTGTGAGTATGTGTAAGCAACAGGAAGATAATTCTATGGTTCTGTTTTATAGTATATGCACTTTGAGCTACGTCTGTTCTAAAAAGTTAATATTCTCATCTCATGTATTAGTGTATTAGTAACACATCCGTGGGGCAGTGGAGGGGGAGGGGAGGTCTAAATTTAACTGAGCTGGTTCTTCTTAAGTGTCAGGTCCTACACTGCATGCTGAGAGCACAAAGTGAATGAGACACTGTCCTCGTCTGAAGGAACCTAGAGACCAAGAGGGACAGAGCCAAATTGATAAATAAGTTCACTGTCATACCCTGTACTATGATGGTTAAGGGCATAGGTACTGGCATCAAAAAGACCTGAGTGGCCATCCCTGGTTCTGTCTACTCAGGTGTCTCCCTCATGGTTTGTCCATAACCACGGTGGCCTCCTTCAGAAGGATTATAAGAATTAAAGTAGGCAATCCATGTGAACACTCACAGCACATGTTAAATGCAATACTCAAAAAATCCATGTTTTATTGGAATAAAGATTCAGGTTGTTACAGAAGCACAGAGGGGTCCTCACTCTAGAGGATTAGAGAGAGAAGAAAGTGGTTCCAGCATTGTGTTTAAAGGTGAATTGGAGTTAGTTAAGGATTGGAGGAAGGGGAAGACTTCTTAGCAATAAAGGTAATATAACCCTGCTCCAGGATCTAAATCAGAACCAGGGCATAGCTGGGTTCAAGCCTTCCTTTTGCCACTTGTTAGCAAGTGACCTTGGGTGAGTGATGTCATCTCTCCAAGTCTCAATTTCCTGACAACTTCTTCACTGGGTTATTAAGAATATTACAGTTCAAGCCGGTACTTGATCAGCTTAAACCCGTGCAAGGAATAGAGGCATGAGATGCCAGCACGTTTGTCTGCACTACCTTTTTTTTTTAACCAATGTCTC
This sequence comes from Loris lydekkerianus, assembly GCA_963574355.1. Classification (NCBI taxonomy): domain Eukaryota; kingdom Metazoa; phylum Chordata; class Mammalia; order Primates; family Lorisidae; genus Loris; species Loris lydekkerianus. The sequence goes on along the minus strand of CAUYPK010078499.1, from coordinate 21,276 downwards.
TGTTTTACAACAAAAAGCATGAGATGCTCACTGCCATTATTCCAAGCACGCCAAGTATAAGGGAAAAGTGTTTCACGGGCCGGGGTTGAGGACAAGGGTAAGGAATGGAACAGTGTGTTTGTTTTTAGTTAGAAGTGGTAGGCTCCTTGTTAGCAAGGGAAAGTAATTGACTTACAGTTCCCACTAAACTTAAGAGGTTTTAGTGTGTGCCAGACAAAAATTAAATAATTAGCAAGGAATGTTCAATTCCAACATCCTCAGCCAACTGCCTATTTCTCCATAAAGATGGGCCCCCCAGGGAATGGAGATGGATGTAAAGGCAATTAAATAGGCACAAAAACCTTGCAGAGGGCTGTCACCACAGTGCCAGAGCTCAGCTGGGACATACTCTAGAGCATCCACCATCCCCCGCCCCTGGTATGCTCCAAAAGAAAGTGCATTAAAATGGTGGTGAGCATTCCCAGATCTGCCCACTCTGAAAAAATAAAGTGCAATAACAGAGGTCATTCTAAAAAGCTGTCTAAAAGCAGATATTTTCTCTAACAATTATCATATCACATTATCGATATTTTCTGTAATAAATAGTATGATATTTCCTTGAAGGTTCCAAAGTCACAGGGCCCAATAAAAGATGTGATGGGAGTATATATGTGTGTGGCTGTGTGTGTGTGTGTGTGACTGTACCTGAAATTCTCAGAATCATTACTATCCTGCCTCCTGTAAACTGTTATTGAGTAATTATTATGTTTTAGGTTCAGTGTTAAGTCCTGTGAATATAATGCTGAATAAAACAGCGTGCCTTTTTTCTGAAGCTCCATATAATTCAATATTAGGTTCAGCTATGTATAAAATAAATGCTATTCAAAACAATGTTTATACTAGCCAGAAATTAATTCTGTTTCTTAAGTAAAATAAGAGCAGCAGCTGAAGTTGAGGACCCAGGCTACTACTAGCTTTTTGCTCTGGCTTTAACATGATGTCATTCAGTCCAATGTGGCTGCTTTGGTTCCGGCCATCACATCCACATCTTAGTGAGTACCAAAAAAGTAAAAGCAAGGGTGATCATACCACTTCCCTTTAAGGACATTTTACAAAACCCAGATATTCCCAGCTTCAAAAAGGCAATTATAATTATATAGTCTTTATACTGGGTGATAGGTACCCAAGAGAAGAATGAGAAGTTCTGTTACTAACGAGGAAGGCAAGAATTGATACTGACGGATAACTAACATCTTTGCAGCAGGATTAAAGAGCTTGCTTTCCTTCTTTTCTCCATGGTCGCATTTATAACCAAATCACTGAAGTAGCACCATTCTTCTCCAAGAGGAAGAAAAGCCCTAGGCATGAGTGTACTACAAGAAAAAATTGTCCTGATTTTTTTCCTATCTTTCAGATTAATAACAGTGGAAAGCCTTATATGGGAACCAGAACAGGAAAATATAAAAATACCAGAGGAATTTTAAGGATGATCCTCCAGGAGATAATTATTTAATCTCTTGGGAAAAAAGTAAACTAGATGTTTACCTCATGCTGCCCATGAAAACGAATTTCATAAAGTTTAAAAATTCAAATATCAGAAAGAAAGTATTCCATAATAAAATATAATGTGTTATGTATTTAATTTAGTGATAGGTAGGGTTATAAACAGATCATACACACATACACACACAACACCATTTATAAAGATGGCATATTAGTAAACGTTCAAAATATATATGTAATAAGATGGTAATGATACGTTTAATGTAAGCAAAAAATGAACACCCCAAATTGAAAAATAGTAAAGGCAATTTACAAAACAATTATTTTTAAGGTATATGGATTCAAACATAATTCGGCCAAAGCCAAACAAATAAAATGGGAATGCAAAGTCCCAACAAAAAATAATTGGGGTTATTCTGCCCATGATTCTATAGAATGAGCCTAAACCCTGGATTGCACTTGAGACAGTAGATGAGGACCTATCTCCTGTGTCCATTAACTTCACTATGGAACGGATGTCAACAGTCATTTGGACTGTATCTGATTTTTTGCTCTGAGTGCTGCCTTAAAAATCTAAACATCGTGGGGAATGCAACATCTCTTTACCCAGAGCTGGTGAGGAATTGGGGAGGCAGACTTTCTCACTCATAGCTGGTGGGAAATGTAAGTTGGTAGAGGCTTCCTTGATGGTAATTTGGCAATGCATGATGTTCAACAGCCTGGGAGGTGTTTGAGAACTGTAGCTTGTTGAACAGGCAGGGGACAGATTGTTGGCAACGTTGGTTAACAACTTTGTGGAGCATTTCAAGAAGCTAAGCTAGCTAGTTGGCCATATTTAAACACTTTGATTCTTCTGCTCAATAGAGGTGTGGGTCTGTAAGCTGTTGTTTCTCCAGGGGTCTTGGGGATCTTGGTGGTCTCTGGGAGTCTTTCTTTTGTCCCCCAGGTCTTTTCATGGTTTCAGAGGAAAAATGCTTAAAGCGATTCTGCTTTTGTATGTGTGAAATGTGAGCTTAATGATGATTTCCTAGAAATCTAGTTACAGCGTTAATAATCATTATGTTCTTAAATGTTAGTTACACACTACTAAAATTGTATGAATTATTCTGTCTTGGCTAATTTCAGATAATCAGTGTAGTTAATGTTAGTTAAAAGCTTATGACTCGGGTATGTTATTATTTTTGTTGGTTCCATTTGAATTTCTTGGGTACTATATCGTTGCATTATATCATCAATGATGCAAAGGGATTGATAATTCAGAAATCACTGACTGAAGTATGTGAGCTGTGATAAAATAACACAATTCAAAATAATGCATAAACGCAAATAGTGTGCTGACCCCGTGCAAACAGAAAACGTGAATCTCTCTCTGGGAGCCGGGACACCTGTGTATGTGAGTGTGATGACTTTTCATACACAGTCAAAAAAGAAAAAGGGGAGGAGGAAGAACTGTGATGAATGTGGAAATCAGAATGGATTGAGGCAGCCAGCCATTCATTCTCAATTCTAAATGTTTTGCCTCATACAAAACTGCCAAATAGTGATACGAAACCATCACGTTAAAGAAAAATTTCTCTTTAAACACAATGACTTCTCTAGTAAATAAATTTATATTTTCTGTAATAAGCATAGAATAATGTTTTCCAGCATGAAATTTATGAACATTGTTGCTAAAGGCAAAGAAGAGAGAAAGCTATAGAGGCCTCCTTCAAAGCCACTCTTTATAGCATAACAAGGAACAAGTGTCACTCCTGAGAAGCTTAGGAAATGATCCCCAATATAACAAATAATATACTGAGAGACAAAGAAGACGAGCTATGGGTGAAATTCCTTTATCAAATGAGGCAGATGGACAGAGCATGACCACAGTGGCACGCAGTGTGAAAGTGCAATTACTCTCTCCTATGCCAACCTGCAATTGCAAAATACCCAATGATACACTGTGTATGAATCAGACCTGGCATAGTTCGGTGTCTATAGGAGGGAGAAGTGCTGATGAGCTTTTGTTCTGTTGATCACTGTAAAGAATCCATGTATAGGAATTTGGGTAATGGCATTTTACAAGCTAGGATAAAACTCGAGAAGGCAGTAGGCACGTATGCCACAAGAAAAGGCATTACCACGTCCACACAAAGATGTTTTATCTGAACCTCAACCCACAGACCGATTTATTCAGACAGGGCAATTGGGAGGGAATGCTGCTCTTTCTGATCTTGATTTAGTGCTGAAGGAAATATTGACCTCGGTAAAAATAAGCAAATTACCCGATGTGTGCGCTTTTCCTATTTGCTAGGCTAAGAGGACGACGAGCAGAGAATGGTCTTCTAGGCTGATGTATGCTGGCCGTAGAAAAACAGAAAGGCACACGCCCAAGTTTTTCAAAGCAAGGGGTGTAACTTAAAAGATTCAAAGCAGTATTTAAGGAAAAAAAGAGTCAAGTCAGAGTCCTTATTCTACCTGATTTTGAAGCTTATGATAAAGCTTCAGGTTTCAAGACAGTGTGGTACTGGGACCTGTGTAAGGAACAAATAGATCATTGGGTAGATGATGGTAGACTAGAAAACCTTGACTCGTACTTTTGCCATCAAGTAATTTTTTTTTTTTTTTTGAGACAGAGTCTTATTATGTCACCCTGGGTAGAGTGCCGTGGCATCACAACTCACTGCAACCTCAAACTCTTGTGCTCCAGCAATTCTCTTGCCTTAGCCTCCCAAGTAGCTGGGACTCCAGGTGCCCGCCATAACGCTCGGCTATTTTTTGTTGCAGTTGTTGTTGTTGTTTAGTAGGCCCGGTCTGGGTTCGAACCCGCCAGCCTCGGTGTATGTCCATAAACACTGAGCACGGGCCCCCATGCCCTCAATTAATTTTTAAGTTAGTTTTATTGAGATAAAGTTCACATGATATAAAATTTACCATCAAGTCCATAATTTTATAAAGTATTTGTAGTCTATAGGTAATCTTGTACAATTGTTACCACTGCCTAATTCCAGAACATTCCTAGAACTCCAGACAAACCTGAAAACCATGAGCAGTCACTCCCTCATCCCTCCTCCCCTGTCCCACGGCTACCACTAACCTGGTTTCTACTCTGTATGAATTTGTCTGTTCTGCACGTTTCCTATCAGTGGAATCAGACAATGGGTGACTTCCGTGTGTCATACCATTTCTTAGTGTGCTGTTTTCAAGGTTCATCTATGCTGGGCACATTCCAGGACTTCTTTATTCCTTTACTCCTTTATTCCATTGTGTTTAAAGAGAAATTTTTCTTTTACGTGGTGAAATAATATTCCACTGTACAGATATACTACATTTTGTTAATTCATCTGGTGATGGACATTTGGGTGGTTTCCATTGCTAGGCTATTATGAATACTGGCCCCATGAACATTTGTCTACAAGTTTTTATGCCAACTAATCTTTTCAGCTCTCTTGGGTATACAACAAGGAGAGGAACACCTAGGGCATATGGTAACTATATTTAACTTTTTGAGTAACTGCCAATCGTTTTCCACAGTAGCTGTACTATTTTACATTCCCAACAGCAATATTGGAGGGGTCCAATTTCTTCAAATCCTTGCCAATAATTACTTTTTATTTAAAAAGCCATGATTATTATAGCAATCCTAGTGGGTATGAATTGGTATTACAGTTTTAATATGCATTCCCCAATAGCTAATGATGCTGTGGATCTTTTTCACGGGCTCATTGGCCAAGTTTGTCAATCTTTTCAAAGAGTCAGCTTTTGGCTTTGTTCTGTTTTCTTTTCTTTTTTTTTTCTATTATTTTTCTACTCTCTATTTTGTTTATCTCTCATGCTTATTATTTCACTGCTTTCCCTTAATTTGGATTTAGTTGGCTCTTCTTTTTCTGCTTTCTTAAGGAGGAAGATTAGATCATTCAATTGAGATTTTTCTCATTTAATATAGGTTTTTATAGCTATAAATTTCACTCTGAGCACCGTCTTCACTGCATCCCCTAAGTTTTGGTATGCTATGATTTTGTTTCCATTTATCCCAAAGTGTTATTTATTCTTCTTGTTTCTTCTCTGACTCATTGGTTATTCAGAAGTGTTAATTTTCATATTTTTGTAGTGTCTCCAATTTTTCTTTTTAAATTAATTTCTAATTTTATCCCATTGTTGTGGGAGAGCATAGTTGATAGGATTTCAGTGATTTAAGTTTATTGAGACTAGTTTTGTGGCCTAACATATCGTCTACCATGGAAAATGTTCCTTGTGCACAGAAGAAAAAAGTATGTTCTGCTGTTGTTGGGTGAAGTGATCTATAGATGTTCAATTGATTTTTGACAAATATAACAAATCAATTCAATAGAGAGCAAAGTCTTTTTAACAGATGTTGATGGAACAGTGATATGTCCATATAAAAAAAAAAAAAGTACGTCTCTCTGACATTATGCACAAGCATTAATTCAGGGTGGATCATAAGCTTAATGTAAAAGCTAAAATAGTCAAGCTTATCGTAGAAAAAAATAATATTTTTGCAAATTGGGGATAAACAAAATTTTATTAGATAAAGACACAGTATGCAATAATCCTAAAAGAAAAAGTGGTATATTAGACTTCATCACAATAAAAAAACTTTTGCTCACTAATAGACACTGATAAGAAATGAACAGACAAAACATGAACTAGGAGAAAATATTTACAAAGTATATATCTAACAGAAAACTTGTGTTTAGGATATACAAAGAATGCCTCTATCTCAATAATAAAAGGGTAAATCACTCAATACAAAATGAGTAAAATATCTGAAAAAAAAGAATTCTAGGCTGGGCACCCATAGCTCAGTAGTTAGGGCACTGGCCATATGCTTCGGGGCTGGTGGATTCTGCCCGGCCCAGGCCTACTAAACAAAGAAAATAGCCGGATATTGTGGTGGGTGCCTATAGTTCCAGCTACTAGGGAGGCTGAGGTAAGAGTTTGAGGTTGCTGTGAGCTATGATACCACAGCACTCTACCGAGGGTGACAAAGTGAGACTCTATCTCAATTTAAAAAAAATTCTAGAAAGAAAGTTATACAAATGGCTAATGAACACATGAAAATGTGTTCAATATCACTAGGTAAATGCAAAGTAAAGCCATCATGACATACTCCATCTACCCACCAAAATGGCTAATATTAAAAACAACAACAAAATAGATACTACTAATCACAAGAATGGAAAACCAAGTATCCAATGCACTCAATACTGATATGAAATGAACATGTAAATAACTACAGGCCCACGTGAAAGACAAATGTGAATATTTTCTAACGAGGGAGGGGGGAGAGGAGCAGAGGAGGAGAGAGGGAGATTGGTGGGTTCCCACCTCATGTGCACAATGTGAGAGTATTTAGTAAGGCCTCTGGGTGAAGGACTCAACTACAGCTTGAACTTCACCTTAGAAAAGAAAACAATATAACCTAAACATTTGTACCCTCATATTAATATGAAAGAAAAAGAACTAAATGGATGCCACCAATCAATAGCAAGGATGAGAAACTATTGTAACTCTCATATATTGCTGATATTCTATAAGTGCTTCAATCCTTTGAGGAAATGATCTAGTAGTTTCTTGTAAAAATAAATACACACTCACCATATGACCCAGAAGTTCCATTCATAGGTATTTACCCCCTAAAAAATCTCTCCTATATATCCCGCAAAGACCTCCACAGCAGAACTCAACAGAAAGTTCACAGCAGCCTTCAACTATGCTATAATTGTACAATGTAATACAGCACAGTAATGAAATGAACGGACTGCTGGTACATGCAATGGCTTGAAAAATCTTTAAAATGTCATGCAAAGTGAAAAAGGCCTTACAAAAAATAGTGCATACTGCATACTCCATGATTTCCCTTACATGAAGTTCTGAAACAGGCCAAATAAATCTGTGGTGAAAAACATCAGAACATGATCGCCTCTGGACACCACTGGTCAATAGCAAAGTGTGGGGATTGTCTGGAAAGAGGCGTGAGTGAACTTCCTGGGGTGGCACTTTCCTATATATAACTAGAGCTTGTGTAACACTGGTATTTAGATATGTGAAAACTTACAGAACCGTACAGTTAAGGCTTTTCCATTCCTTGTATGTAAATTTTAATTTTCATAAGTAACTATAAAAATTTCAGCAATTGTCTGATTTCTTTTCTGAATGCATTTATCTTCATTTGTTCTTTATGAGGTTTTAGTTTCTAGTCCTTATCTTAAACATTGTTATTGTTATTAAATGTTAAGCCTTTTTAATTTTGTGAAGGCAAAAAGTGGAAACCTAATAAACACATGTATATGTAAAAAAAATTTCAACTGCAGTTGATGATGTATAGGCTGCAAATTGCTTTGAAATATATCAAAGAATAAGACGGGTTGATGAATAAAGAGAAGTGTAGGTAAATGAAGACATATATGGTCAGACAAATATAATAAAATGTTAACTGTAGAGTCTAATATGTGAATGTTCACAGTGTATTTTTTTCAACTTTTCTGTATATTAGAATATTTCACGTTAACATGTTACAAAACCAGGATCTGATAAAAATAAAATCATGGCTCTAATAATTCGTGTGAAGACTGTTTTCTTGATTTTAGGTGTTTCACCATCTGGTGTTTCTTAGTTTAAGTCTGTTGAAGAAGATAAAGTTATTATTTAGGTTTTTTAAAAAATGTTTGATGTCAAGGATAAAGTGTTAGGATGTCTCAGAAAGATGAATGTGTGGTGCAAATAACATAATCACCAAGGATTTCACTTGATTTTCTACACTCATCAGAAAATGAGAACCATAAGGACATGCAGAAATACTCTCCAAAATCAAATGCAATAAGAGCGAAATTGGGAATCTATTTGCTGCCATCTCTCAAGTTGAAATATTCAACCTTCTGGCTTTTGAATGTGATATGCTCATTGATTTAGCATCTGACTGAATGATAAAAGTAGTCTTCAGTGGAAAATCCCTTCATAATTTCAATGTCCATATTCAATCCAGAACCATTTGTCAGAGCCACCAAAAACTTGCAGCCCTTCCTGACAACCTGTGACTGTAAATTTGGATTTTCTCATAAAGCAAATATAAAGAATTCAGAGAGAAATTGACTGGACACAGAACATGGCCTATGGCTCAAGTTATCTGTCAGAAATTAATATAATCTTAGCCCAGGTTCCCTAGAAAACAGAGCCCAAGGCAAAAGATCACCTGTTAACACTTCATCGGGAGGTATAATCCCAGGGAATCAAGAGTGAGAATTGATTAAGGGAAGGAGAGGGATCAAATATAAGAGAGTGTATTACTGAGATGGCCAAATTCTATACTAAATGTGATTCAGTTGCTCCTTCCTAGAGACTATCCCCACTGAGACCATATGTTATGTGTTTCAGAATAACCCCCCTGGGGGTGGTGGGTGGGTGAGAGGGACAGAAGTGGGAGAAAGGTTGACACATTTGCCTTCTGGTTCTTTCTGGCTCTCCTCTCCCAGTGTTTGAAGTCCATCTTCAGGGGTGGAGGCCCTCCTCTCTGTTGCATCACCCAGCCCCTCCAGGTACCTGTGGAGAGGGCTGACTCCCCATGGGTCCACTCCAGCCAGTGTGCAAGTGTGGAGTCTTCTCCTTGTCAGCTGACACTACACACAGGGCTCCTTAATGTGTCCTTGGTGGTAGCAGCTGAGTTTTAGAATCTTGTGGATAGAATGAGCTGCAGCTAGAGCAGCTATGGCCAGGAGGTAAGGCAAGTGGCCACGGTGAGTGGAACTGGGTGGATCTGGGGAAATGCATGGTGGACCTGGTATGGGTAAGATGGTAATAGATTGCAAATGAAACAAACATGATATCAAATTAACCATTGACCAGAAAATGATCATTAATGTTTGAATATTATAAAATTGTTGATAAGTCTTCAGAAATTTAATCTAAAATTGGTTGTCTTTATGTAGGAAGAATAGTGTGTAAGTGGTACTTGGTGGCCAAAAATTGGAGAAATGGAGCCACATACTGAAGTTCTTGTAGTTTCATATGGAAATATTCCTAAGTCATATAATTTATTCACACAAGGCATTTCCCTCCATTATTTACCCATGTGTATTTTACAATTGTTTCAAGAGGAACAAAGCCAATAATAGAGACCAAAGTATCAAAACATAGCATGTAATCTCATCATTTCTCCACAAAATGAAACTTGGTGTTTGTTAATTTTACTCTGATACGTCTGCCCAGGGGTTAATTTATTTTTATTTCTACTGAGTGTAATTCAGTGATTGTTTTTTCCACTCTATCTGGTAATTGAAGTCTTTCTTTAATTTTGTAAAATCTCAGCTAACATCTCTTCAATACTGCCTTTCTGCTATTCCATCTGTTCTTATTTCTTAAACTTTATATTTACATCTATTTCCCAATCTGTTATCTGTAACTTCTAAACTCTCTTTCATATTTCTTTTCTCTTTGTCTCCCCATTCTGAAATCTAGGTAAATTCCTCAGTATTATCTTTCTAGTTATTAATTCTCTTTCCAACTGTGTCCACAGCCTGGTGTGTATTCTGTCTTATGGTGCTTCACACCAGCTATGTGTGCCAGGGTTTCTAGCTGGTTCCTTTAATAGTGCTCTGTAAGTTCTTTACTATTTTTATGGTGGTTCTTCCTTCCTTTCTCTCTTTAAATATCTTCAATATATTTATTTTGAAATCTGTTTCTTTTCTTTTTTTATTTCAAAATATCAGGGAGTGGGAATGTTTTTGTTACATGGATACCTTTTTAATGCTTAACTTGGGGCTTAAGATTTTTAATGCTTAACTTGCCCATCACCTATGTAGTGTTCACCATACCCAATAGGTAGGTTTTAACTCCTCCCTTCATCCTCATTCCCACTTCTTGATTTCCTATGACCTTTGTTCCCATGTGTACCTATCAATTAGCTCCCGATTATCAGAGAATATGTGTGACATTTGTTCTTCCATTCCTGAGATACTTCACTTAGGATAAAGCTCTTCAATTCCATCTAAGTTACTGCAAAGGACATTATTTCATTCCTTTTTATAGCTGAGTAATACTCCATGGTACATGGATAGTACGTTTTGTTAATCCACTTATGAAGTGATCAGCACTTAAGTTGATTCCACATCTTTACAATTATGAATTGTGCCCTGATAAACATTTGAGTGCAACAGTCTAATTGATAAAAATGACTTCCTTTGGATAGTAGTGGGATTTCTTGGTTCAATGGTAAGTCTACATTTATTTCTTTGAGGAATCTCCATACTCTTTTCCATAGAGGTTGTACTAATTTGCACTCCTACTGACAATGTATAAGCATTCCTTTCTCTTTGCAACCACACCAGCATCTATTATTTTTTACTTTTTAATAATGGTCATTCTGATAGGGATGATGTGTATAACATTGTGGTTTTAATTTGCATTTCCCTGATGATTAGTGATGTTGAATATTTCATCATATGTTTTTGCCATTTGTCTCTCAACTTTTAAAAAACTTTAGATTATGTCTCTTGCCCACTTTTCATGGGGTTATTTCTTGCTGATTTATTTGAATTCTTGGTAGATTCTGGATGTCAGCCCTTTATCAGATGCATTGTTTATAAATATTTTCTCCCTTTCCATAGGTTGTCTATTCATTCTGTTTGATTATTTCTTTTGCTGTGCAGAAAGTTTTTAGTTTAATTAAGTTCTATTTATTTTTGTCTTTGTCATATTTGCTTTGGGGGGTCTGAGTCATAAATTCTTTGCTTAGGCCAATGTCTAGGAAAGCTTTCCGAAGTTTTCTTCTAGAATTTTTGTGGTATCAGGTCTTACATTTAAGTCTTTAATCCATCTTGGATTAATGTTCGTGTATGGTGAGAGATAAGGATCCAATTTCATTCTTCTGCATGTGGAATTTTCTCAGCACCATTTATCAAATAGGGAATCCTTTCCCCCAGGGTATGTTTTTGTCTGCTTTGTCCAAGATCAGTTGGTTATAGCTATATTGTTTTGTTTCTGGCTTCCCTATCCTGTTCAATTGATCTGTTGTCAATACCATGCTGTTTGATTACTGTAGCCTTCTAGTCCAGTAATGTGATGCCTCTAGATTTCTTCTTTTTGCTTAGGACTGCTTTGGCTTTTGGGGGGCTCTTTTTTTATTTTATTTACAATTCAGGATTCTTTTTTCTAATTCTGTGAAAAATGACATTGGTATTTTGATGAGCATTACATTTTATCCAGAAATCACTCTGTACAGTATGGACATTTTGGCAATATTGGTTCTCCCAATTCATGAGCATGGGGTGTTTTCCATTTGTTTGTATTATAAACAATTTTTTTCCTCAATGTTTTGTAGTGCTCCTTGTGGAGAAGTTTCACCTCTTTGGCATTATTTTGTTTTATTTTTAACTTAATCTGAAATTGCTCTTCTTAGACATTTTATTATCTAAAATTCCATTTACTTATCTGTTAATTAGGAATAAGCACAGTAAAGGGCCTATACTATTATTATAGGGATTAAATTAGATACCCTGCAAACATCTTTTCCTATTCTGAAGATTAAAACATCACAAGAATGGAGAAGCAGTTGTTCATCTATTAGTTTCAAATTGGTACTGAGTATACATGGTTCTTGCTTTTCCTTTCTTTTTTTTTGGGGGGGGGAGATTCAATGTGTTCATTATTTGTACACATTGGAGTGTTTACATCCTACTAATCAACATAGCCTTCATCTCAATTACAGCATTAAGGCATTTGTATTCTATACCTGATAGATCCAACTTGTACTTGCAATATGCTCCATAGGTGTGGTCCCCCTACTAACCCTCCCTCTGTCCACCCACCCTCCTTCCTTCCCCTCTCCCTTCCCTTCCTTCCTTCATCCTAGGCTATAGTTGTGTTTCATTTTTCATATGCAGGTGTGAGTGATTATAAATTGGTTTCACAGTAGTACTGAGTACATTGGATATTTTTTTTCCTATTCCTGAGATACTTTACTAAGAGGAATATACAGGCCCACACAAAAGAAAAACAAAATTAAATTCAAGTAGGGGAAAAGGGACAAGGGAGGGGGGGTTCAGTAAGCTCCCACCTAATGGGCACAATGTAGGGATACATGCCACACTCCCTGCGTGAAGGACTCAGCTGCAACTCAGATGCCATCCAACAAATGCAAACAATGTAATTCAATCATGTTAATCCAAATCTTTAAAACAAATTTAAATCAATCAATCAATCAATCAATCTTCTGATCCTAAAAAAAAAAAAAGAAAGAAAGAAAGAAATTTGCTTAAGAGTCATGTACCTGGGGGAGTGAAAGGAAGACGGTGGCCAAGTAACAGCTTCCCTACAACTGGGCACTGTGAGTATGGGGAGATAAGACTCCAGGCATCTCTGGCTGGTGGGATCTGCCTATAATCATCACTGGGAGGCAGCGAGAGACTTCTGGACCTCAAGAGGAGAACTAAAACAGTGGAAAACTGGAAAATGGTTATGTGTGTTCGATCAGTCTAATACTGCGGGCAGCTGTAAGTAAAGCAGCAGTGAGACTACAAACTGGAAAGGCCTTACGTGTGAACTGTTTTGGTGTTTATGGACTTGGCACTCTGTTGAACTGCCTTGGGGAGAGCTTGGGCAGGAGTGTGGAGAACTTTGGGCATTGTCTAGGGCCCCAGACTGAGCTGCTGAGCTGGATGGAGCTAATAGTGTTCCGCTGTGGGCCACCGGGAGCCATTGTGAGAGAACTGCCCTGGCAAGCTCTGCCCTCAGGGTCCCAGAACAAAGATTGGGTGGGAGCTAGTAATCTAGTGACTGAGCAGTCTAAAGGTGGGAACTGATCTGCCTTACAGCCTTAACCCTCAGGGGCAGAGTGAGACTGGTTTTGGCACACTGGGTAAGTGCATAGCCACTTCAGCAGTGATCCCAGAGACAAGCATTTTCCTGGGAAAGCTTCTGCTTAGCCAAGGTTAGAAGTTTAAAGTGCTTTTTAAGAGGACAGAAGAGAGATTCAGGGTCTCCACCCTGTAGAGTTTGAGAAATCAGCAGAGGCCTCCAGTCGTATCAGCATTGTGATTAACATCTCATACCCCAGAAGAGCACCTGTTGCCCAGACAATATTCAACAAGATATATATACTGCTTTGTTTTTGGTCTTTTTGTTTATTTTTTGTGTGTGTGTTGTTGTTTTGTTTTTTAATTTCAACCTTTTCCCTACAGATTTTTTCTTTTCTTTTTGTTTTTTCCCTTCTTTCTCCATTTTTCTAGTTTAAATACAATTTTCCATTGCTGCCTTTTTCAATAATTAGAACTTCATTTTTGCTAGGGTTTCTACCCCTATTATTTGGTTTTTCACCCAATTTTAGATCATCAAATCTTCTGTTTGCTTGTTTTGGTTTGATTTATAGCATTTTTGTCTTTCCTCTCTACTTGGTGGAGGTGGGGTACTGTGTCAGATCAGGTTAGCAAAGAGCTAATCACCTCAAAGGAACCACCCAACTGGGAACCCCCAGAGGTTGTGTTTTTTTTAAGGTTGTGTCAAAGTACCTACTGTACACCTATATTGCTCTGTCTTCCTCTTTCTGTGCCTCTCTTCTTTTTGTCAATATTCTCTTTTATCCACCCCCTCTCCTTTCTCTATCTTTCTTTCTTTCTTTCTTTCTTTCTTTTATCCCTTCTTGCGCTTCAACTTCCTCATCCTTCTGGTCCTGTGCCAAAAGGACTCATCGAAACCCCAGTCCACAGGCATAGGAACTTAAAGAGCAAGAGGAAGTGAAAGGAAAATAAGGGCAAGGAAACAGATAAAAGAAATCACTAATGAGGAAGAATCAGCAGAAAACTCCTGGCAACATGAAGAACCAGTCCAGAGCAACCCCTCCAAGGGACCATGAGGTAGCTACTGCAGAGGATTCCACCTATAAAGAAATGTTAGGAATGATAGAAAGGTGATTTAGAATACACATTATAAAAACAATGAAGGAAATGATGGAAACAATAAAGGAAACTGCTAATAAAGTGGAAAATAACTAAAAGGAAATCCTTTGGAATCAAATAAGAGATGAACAATATGAAGAATATGGAAAGGATATAGCAGAGCTGAAGGAACTGAAGCAGTCAATTAGAGAACTTAAAGATACAATGTAAAGTATCAGCAACAGCTTATACCATGTAGAAGAAAGAGTTTCGGAGGTAGAGGACAAAGTTCTTGAGATAACTCAGATAGTTAAAGAGGCAGAAAAGAAGGCAGAGAAAGCAGAACCTTTACTGACAGAATTATGGGACACTATGAAGTGTTCCAACATACGAGTTATAGGAATCCCAGAAGGGGAACAAGAATGCCCCAGAGGAATGGAAGCCATAGTAAAGAATATTATAAATGAAAATTTCCCAAATATCACCAAAGATTCTGACACATTCCTTTCAGAGGGATATCGGACCCCAGGTCGCCTCAACTCTAACCAAGCTTCTCCAAGACACATTGTGATGAACCTGTCCAAAGTCAAGACAAAAAAAAAAGATTCTGCAAGCTGCCAGGCATAAGTGTCAGTTGACCTACAGGGGCAAATCATCAGAGTGACTGCGGACTTCTCTAATGAGACTTTTCAAGCAAGAAGACAATGGTCATCTACTGTTAATCTAATTAAACAAAATAATTTCCAGTCCAGAATTCTATATCCTGCTAAGGTAAGCTTTAAAATTGATGGAGAAATAAAATTATCTATGGATATACAAACATCGAGGAAATTTGCCACAACAAGACCAGCTCTACAGGAAATACTTTAACCTGTCCTGCAGTCTGACCATCACAATGGATCAGCAGCAAAGTAAGAACTCAGAAATTAAAGGACAAAACCTAACCTCCTCATTGATGCAAAAGATGAAACTAAGCAATGGACTCTCACAACATAAGATGAATAGAATACTACCACATTTATCAATTATCTCAATAAATGTTAATGGCTTGAATTCCCCACTGAAGAGACATAGATTGGCTGACTGGATTAAAAAACACAAGCCATTCATTTGCTGTCTGCAAGAAACACACCTGGCTTCAAAAGACAAATTGAAACTCCGAGTCAAGGGTTGGAAGACAATTTTTCAGGCAAATGGAATTCAGAAGAAAAGAGGAGTTGCAATCTTATTTTCAGATACATGTGGATTTAAAGCAACTAAAGACAAAAAAGACAAAGATGGTCACTTTATATTGGTCAAGGGAAAAATACAACAAGAAGATGTTTCAATTTTAAATATTTGTGCACCCAACATCACTGCTCCCAGATTCTTGAAACAGACCTTAATTAGTCTGAGCAATATGATATCCAATAATACCATAATAACAGGGGACTTTAACACTCATCTTACAGAGCTGGGCAGACCCTCTAAACAGAAATTAAACGAAATCCGAGAGACTTAAATGAGACCCTAGAACAACTGTGCTTGATAGACACATGCAGAACATCCACCCCCAAAGATAAAGAATATACATTCTTCTCATCGCCCCATGGAACATTTTCCAAAATTGATCATATCCTAGAACACAAAACAAGCCTCAACAGAATGAAAAGAATTGAAATTTTACCTTGTATCTTCTCAGACCACAAGGCACTAAAGGTGGAACTCAACTTCAACAGAAACATTCAACCCCACACAGAGGCATGGAAATTAACCAGTCTTGTGTTGAATGACAGTTGGGTGCAGGAAGAAATAAAAGAGGAAATCATTAACTTCCTTGAAAACAACAACAATGAAGACACAAGCTACGAAAACCTGTGAGATACTGCGCAAGCAGTTCAGAGAGGAAAATTTATCACTTCAGCTAAATTTTGATGCCTACATTTGAAAAACAAAAAGCGCATGAACAAACTCAAAGGCCATCTTAGGGAATTGGAAAAAGAACAATCTAAGCCTAAGCACAGGAGAAGAAAAGAAATATCCAAAATTAAATCAGAGATTAATGAAATTGAAAACATAAGAATCATTCAGAAAATTAATGAAACAAGCAGTTGTTTTTTTGAATAAATAAAATAGGGAAACCTTTGGCCAGACTAACTAGAAATAGAGAAGTAAAATGTCAGAGATACCAACTGTCAAACTCAGTGCTTAAGGAAATCAGGCATTTCATATCTAACAGCTGGTTTTTATTTGTCTTGGTCTCACCTGGCAGGTTGTAACTCATTCAGGTGTACATCTAGGACACTAGATGGTGGAGCGAGAAAGTCATGTGCCTACTTGGAAGTCCAGTGAGTCCAAACGAAAACACAGTTTAAAAAAAAAAGCATATTGAGCCATTTCATCAAGTAGCTGTGGCAGTGGCAGGCGGCCGTTGAATGCTTCTCTGCTGTGTGTCCTGTGTCCAGTGTGTGTCTGACCAGTTTTCCCTCTTCCCTCTCGGAGCAGTTTTATTCTGGGCACCGGTCCCCTCACATCCCATACAAGCTGCTGCACCTGGTGTGGACCCACGCACGGCACCTGGCGGGCTACGAGCAGCAGGATGCCCACGAGTTCCTCATCGCGGCCCTGGATGTTCTTCACCGGCACTGCAAAGGTGGGCCCTGCCCCTCCTGCCTGGCCTAGTGTCAGGCAGGACGTTCTCCGTCTAGGGCGCAGAGCGTGTGTGGCTGGCATTGAACTGTGTTACAGACTTCATCTCTTTTTCTCCCAATAAGAAGACTCCCTAATTACCTCAAAGAGGTTCTTTGTTGTTTAAGAGAAGAGAAAATAGCTTTATCATTGTGGCTGTCCTGTCCTTCCTGTCATGGGAAATCTCAGGACCCCCAGCTAGTTTGAAGTCTTTGCCTGCCTGGGTGGTTCTGGGGTCCCCCGGGGTCATGAGGCCTGTGGCCTCTGGGTCGTCCCTAGATGTTCCTGATGAGGCAAACTGTCCCCACTCCCCACCCCTGGCAGGGCTCTCTAGAAGGACTGATGTCCGCTCTGCAGCCCACCTTGTGCCTGCCAGCACTGCCCGATCAAGTCAGAACCTTTTGTGATTCCATTTAGGAGCCTTTTGTTTTATTTTATTTTATTTTTTTGAGTCTCAAACTGTCATCGGGGGTGGAGTGCTGTGACGTCATAGCTCACGGCAACCTCCAACTCAGGCTCAAGCGACTCTCTTGCCTCAGTTTTTCTGTTTTTAGTAGAGATGGGATCTTGCTCTTACTTAGGCTGGTCTTGAACTTGTAAGCTCAAGCAATCCGCCCTCAGCCTCCCAGAGTGATTATAGGTGTGAGCCACTGTGCCTGGCTGACTCTTTTGTTTTAAAGTCTCTCTCAGGATCTTATTGGAACTTGGCTTCTTCCATGATAACACAGTTGCACAGTACAGTCCCAGAGTGTGGTGCCCTTGTAAGGGCTCTCAGATACGTGTGAATTTTGACAGTTTGGGAGACAGAGGTGGTCTCCGAGGACTGGATGATCTGACCAAGCCCAGCCTGTCTCCCACAGGTCCAGCAGGGCTGTTCTCAAACCTGAGTGGGCTGCTCACCTAGGGCTCCTTTGAACAGATGAGGGGGCGTGGGATCACAGGTGGTGATGCTGCTGCTGGTTCTGATGCTGCACTCTTGATGACCACTGTGCTCAGGTGACAAGGGACCTGGCTGCCCCTGTATTACCTGTGGCCTCTGGGCTGGGACAGCTAGTTGTAGGCAATATCCTCCTGTCTGATACTCTCTTAAATTTGGTGTCTTTTGAAAAAGTCCTATTTCTTGGTCACTCTGTTGAAGGTCCCTGTGAGTTGGCCTTCCCCATGTCCTTGTTAGCCTCTTGGTTGAGCTGCTGATCCCACAGTCACCCTGTAGGGTCTGAGGTCCAGCTCAGAAGTAACCTGCACTTGAGGTAAGATGGTTGATATTAATCCACTGCCATGAAATTGGGTTTTGTTTTTTGGTGCTTAAATTTTTTCTGCTGAAAACATACATGTCATCCTTTCCTCCTAGGAATCAAGTGCAAGTTGCTCAGTAGCTTAGGTACGGTTTGGTCTCCTACTATGATTTATAGCATACATACAGAAAAGGGTCACTGTGGAAGATTTAAACTGTTATTCCAAGCACCTGGTTAGAATAATGAACAGCCTTCTGCAGGTACTGGAACTGAAAATCAGTTGTTTGAAAATCAATTACTGTTAAAATGTTCATGTAACAAAAAAATGATGAAATGGTATGATCTGCTTCTGGTAATTCCTTTTGAACTGTCAGAGAAGAAATGTAAAGTACCACTTAGAAATGCGGTGGTCAAGTTGGGCATAGTGGCTCACTCTTGCGATTCCAGCACTTTGGGAGGCTAAAGTGGGTGGATTGCCTGAGCTCAGGAGTTTGAGACGAGCCCGAGCCAGAGCGAGACCTCATCTCTAAAACGAGCCAGGCATTGTGGCAAGCGCCTGTAGTCCCAGCTACTTGGGAGGCTGAGGCAAGAGAATTGCTTGAGCCCAAGAGTTGGAGGTTGCTGTGACCTGTGACGCCACGGCACTCTACTGAGGATGACATAGTGAGACTTTCTCCAAAAAAACCAGTGTGATCAGAACCCTCTAGTGAGGGAGTGCAGTTCTTCATAGTATGGTGGTCTCTGCTGCTGCTTGGTGTGTTTTTCTTCATCTTTCTTGTTTGTATTTTCCTGCATTCTAACATTTTGTCCCGTGAATTCGAGATTTTTTTTTTTTTTTTAAATCATTGGGGATTCATTGAGGGTACAAAAAACCAAGTTACACTGATTGTATTAATA
Source organism: Loris lydekkerianus (assembly GCA_963574355.1). Lineage (NCBI taxonomy): Eukaryota > Metazoa > Chordata > Mammalia > Primates > Lorisidae > Loris > Loris lydekkerianus. The sequence continues at coordinate 2,129 of CAUYPK010078499.1, read as the reverse complement.
ACAAATACAATTGTGTCTTGCACCAAAAAGATGCCTCACACACCAAGACCCCACTCCTCCCTCCTTCCCTCTCTCCGCTCTCCCCTTCCCCCACCCCCACCATGTACTACGTCATTAATTGTCCTCATATCAAAATTGAGTACATAAGATTCTCACTTCTCCATTCTTGTGATGCTTTACTAAGAATAATGTCTTCCACTTCCATCCAGGTTAATACAAAGGCTGTAAAGTCTCCATTTTTTAAAATAGCTGAATAGTATTCCATGGTATACATATACCACAGCTTGTTAATCCATTCCTGGGCTGGTGGACATTTAGGCTGTTTCCACATTTTGGTGGTTATAAATTGAGCTGCAATAAACAGTCTAGCACAAGTGTCCTTAAGGTAAAAGGATTTTTTTTTCCTTCTGGGTAGATGCCCAGTAATAGGATTGCAGGATCAAATAGGAGGTCTAGCTTGAGTTCTTTGAGGTTTCTTCATACTTCCTTTCACAAAGATTGTACTAGTTTGCAGTCCCACCAGCAGTGTAAAAGTGTTCCCTTCTCTCCACATCCACGCCAGCATCTGCAGTTTTGAGATTTTTGTGATTTGGGCCATTCTCACTGGGGTTAGATGGTATCTCACAGTGGTTTTAATTTGCATTTCTCTAATAATTAGGGATGATGAGCATTTTTTCATGTTTGCTAGCCATTCATCTGTGTTCTTTAGTGAAGGTTCTATTCGTGCCTCTTACCCATATATATATGGGATTGTTGGCTTTTTTCATGTGTATTAATTTGAGTTCTCTATAGATCCTAGTTATCAAGCTTTTATCTGATTCAAAATATGCAAATATCCTTTCCCAGTATAGGTTGCCTATTTGCTTTGGTTGTTGTCTCCTTAGCTGTACAGAAGCTTTTCACTTTAATTAAGTCCCATTTGTTTATTGTTGCTGTCGTTGCAATTGCCACGGCAGTCTTCTTCATAAAGTCTTTCCCCAGGCCGATATCTTTCAGTGTTTTTCCTATGCTTTCTTTGAGGAGTTTTATTGTTTCATGCCTTAAATTTAAGTCCTTTATCCATCTTGAATCAATTTTTGTGAGTGGAGAAAGGTGTGGGTCCAGTTTCAGTCTTTTACGTGTGGATATCCAATTCTCCTAGGACCATTTATTGAATAGGGAGTCTTTCCCCCAAAGTATGTCCTTGTTTGGTTTATCGAAGATTAGGTGGTTGTAAGATGTTAGTTTCATCTCCTGGTTTTCTATTCGATTCCAAGTATCTTTGTCTATTTTTGTGCCAGTACCATGCAGTCTTAACCACTATGGCCTTATAGTATAGCCTAAAATCTGGTATGCTGATGCCCCTGGCTTCGTTTTTATTACTAAGAACTGCTTTAGCTATACGGGTTTTTTTTCTGGTTCCATACAAAATGCAGAATCATTATTTACAAGTCTTGAAAGTACAATGTTGGTATTTTAATAGAGATGGCATTGAATCTGTAGATTGTTTTGGGAAGTATAGACATTTTAACAATGTTGATTCTTCCCAGCCATGAGCATGGTATGTTCTTCCATTGGTTAATTTCCATTTGTAGGATTTCATAATTTTCTTTGTAGAGGTCCTTCACCTCTTTTGTTAAGTATATTCCTAGGCATTTCATTTTTTTTGAAACTATGGTGAAGGGAGTTGTGTCCTTAATTAGCTTCTTATCTTGACTGCTTTTGGCGTATACAAAGGCTACTGACTTGTGGACATTGATTTTATATCCTGAGACATTACTGTATTTTTTGATGACTTCCAGGAGTCTTGTGGTTGAGTCTTTGGGATTCTCTAAGCATAAGATCATATTGTCAGCAAAGAGGGAGAGTTTGACTTCTGCTCCCATTTGGATGCCCTTTATTTCCTTGTCTTGCCTAATTGTATTGGCTAGAACTTCAGCACTATATTGAATAGTAAAGGTGACAGAGGACAACCTTGTCTGGTTCCAGTTCTAAGAGGAAAAGCTTTCAGTTTTACTCCATTCAGTAAAATATTAGCTGTGGGTTTGTCATAGATAGCTTCAATCAGTTAAGAAATGTGCCACCTATGCCTATACTCTTCAGTGTTCTAATTAGAAAAGGATGCTGGATTTTATCAAATGCTTTTTCTG
>CAUYPK010078497.1:0-11708 GCA_963574355.1 Loris lydekkerianus | reverse complement strand
TTCTTTCTTTCTTTCTTTCTTTCTTTCTTTCTTTCTTTCTTTCTTTCTTTCTTTCTTTCTTTCTTTCTCTCTCTCTCTCTCTCTCTCTCTCTCTCTCTCTCTCTCTCTCTCTCTCTCTCTCTCTTTCTTTCTTTCTTTCTTTCTTTTCTTTCTAGACAGAGTCTCAAGCTGTCACCCTGGGTAGAGTGCCATGGTGTCACAGCTCACAGCAACCTCAGACTCTTGGGCTTAAGCCATTCTCTTGCCTCAGCCTCCCAAGTAGCTGGGACTACAGGCGCCGGCCACAACGCCCGGCTATTTTTTTTGTTGCAGCTTGGCCTGGCTGGGTTTGAACCCACCATCCTGGTATATGGGGCCTGGTACCCTACCCACTGAACCACAGACGCCACCCGGTACAGCTTTATGTTAACACCAGCAATATGTAGTATCCCTAATCCTCACACCCTGGTCAAAATTCTATATATCGGTTTTCTTTTTTCTTTCTTTTTTTTTTTTAGAGACAGGGTCTCACTCTGCCTGGGTTAGAGCACAGTTGAAAAGTCATTGCTCACTGTAGCCTCAAACTTCTGGGCTCAAGCAATTCTTCTGCCTTAGCCTTCCAAGTAGCTAAGGCTATCAACACACACCACCATGGTTGGTTAATTTTTCTATTTTTCTATTAATTTTTCTATTATGTTAAACCTGGCTCTTCCACTAAAGCTAGTCTGCATGGAGCATGCAGGTAATGAAATAAGCAGTTGTTTAAAAAGAGGCAGCTTTATGTCTAGGTATGGAAATAATAGGTATCAGGTATAAAGTGAGGGAGTAGTGTTAGTTTGTCAGACATATATTGGTAAGTGAGAAAGCCAGTTAAAATCTGTATACAACGTACAACTTTATTTTTACTAAGAAAAATCAATTTGTACAGGAACTTATTTGGACATGTTATTAAAAAAACGTTTTAAAATAATTCAGCTACTTGGGAGGCTGAGGCAAGAGGATTACTTGAGCCCAGGAGTTTGAGGTTGCTGTGAGCTATGACATCAAGCACTCTACTGAGGGTGACAAAGTGAGACTCTGTCTTTTTTTTTTTTTGTTATTTGTTTGTTTTTGAAGTTTTGGCTGGTGCTGGGCTTGAACCCACCACCCCTGATATATGGGGCCAGTGCCCTACTCCTTGAGCCACAGGCACTGCCCGAGACTCTGTCTTAAATAAATAAATTAAGGACGGCACCTGTGGCTCAGAGGAGTAGTACAGTGGCCCCATATGCCGGAGGTGGCGGGTTCAAACCCAGCCCCGGCCAAAAAAAAAAAAACTGCAAAAAAAAAAAAAAAAATTAATTAATTAATTAAAAGGTATTATATTGCAAACATTGTGTTTATCCAGAAGGTTGAATTATCTGAGATTTTTGACATTTTATTTTGTAAATGCATATATTATATAAGCAATAAAAATATAATCTTTTTCTTTTTTTAATTTTTTCTCTCTTCCCTTTTCCATACCAATTTTTTATATTAGGAAAACAGATATGTACTAATCCACTCTTTCTTTCTTGCTGATGTATACAAAATTCCTGTAATCTCAAGACTTTTAGGCACCTGGTTCCATTGGAATCACAGCAGAAGGATGGAAATTTCTTGAATGTGTTCATAATAACCTAGAAACTTGTTTAAACATAGATTCTTGGGTTTGATACACAGAGTGTTTAATTCAGTAGGCTGGGATTCAGGCCTGAGTATATGCATTCCCAATGAGTTCCCAGGTGAGATTTATAGTAAATGTCCAGGTACCAACCTAAAAGAACCAGGGTTGCAGGAAAGATGAGAATGCTATTTCCAGGCTCCAATCTATCATGGTGGAGATTTGCAGGTTCCAAGTGACAAAGTCAAGGTTTCTCACACATGTCTAGTATCTATGCAAAGACTCTCTGGGCTGGAGTCTCAGGCCCTCCACTGCTGAGGAGTCCTATGAAGACTCCACCAACTCAAATTACAAAGTCACCTGGTTCTTCTGCCTGGAACTTATTTTGAAAATACCCACATGGCTCATCTTTCACCACCTTCAAGTGTTCACTGTCCTTTTTTTTTTTTTTTTTTGTAGAGACAAGAGTCTCACTTTACCGCCCTCGGTAGAGTGCCGTGAAGTCACAGGACCCACAGCAACCTCCAGCTCTTGGGCTTCCGCGATTCTCCTGCCTCAGCCTCCCGAGCAGCTGGGACTACAGGCACCCACCACAACGCCCGGCTATTTTTTGGTTGCAGTTCGGCCGGGGCTAGGTTTGAACCCACCACCCTCGGTATATGGGGCGGGCGCCCTACTCACTGAGCCACAGGCGCCACCCCTTCACTGTCCTTCTTATCAAGAATCCTCCTTCGGCAGTGCCCATGCTCAAAGAAGTAGGGCAGCAGCCCCATCTACCAGAGGTGGTGGGTTCAAACCCAGCCCCGCAAAAAAAAAAAAAAAAAAGCTGCCAAAAAAAAGAATCCTCATCTACATGTTTTTTCCCCTACTAAATGGCAACTCTTTCATTTTTCCTTTTTTGAGCTTGATATTAGAATCCTAAAAGGAATTGAATATACCTTAGATATCAAGAAAAAGTTATTAAATAGATAAAAGTATTGTTCAGTGAATTTAACACAATTGACCATGAGAGAATTCCACCTTTGTAGTACTGCTTTAGGGAGGCCCAACTTTTTTTTTTTTTTTTTGCAGTTTTGGCCATCTCCAGTATATAGGGCCAGCGCCCTATTCCTTGAGCCACAGGCGCCACCAGGGAGGCCCAACATTTCTACCCTATCTTTCAGAGACACTATCATGTTAATATCTTAAGTATTTTCTCTCTGGTTCCTGACAAAAAATACAGAGAATGACCTCGATGTTTGTGAATGCATGCATTTATATTGCAATAAAATGTTTATTGGCTTCTGATCAATAGACATATTTTGTGTCTGAATGACTCTATGGACTATTTGTACATGGATTGGAAGCCTTTGGGAACATAAATAGCATTTGTAGCATGCTGAGGTTTATGTTGTTTGAAATAATATGTCTCCAAACGCTTGGATGATGAGTTCCGGACAGTATTTCTCATACATGTCGCCTGATTATAATCCATTTTTTTAAAAATGGACAGTCTCACTTTGTTGTCTCGGTAGAGTGCCATAGAGTCACAGCTCACAGCAACCTCCAGCTCTTGGGCTTAGGCGATTCTCTTGCCTCAGCCTCCCAAGTAGCTGGGACTACAGGCGCCTGTCACAACGCCCGGCTATTTTTTTTTTTTTTTAATACTTAAAGAATTAACAGTTTATTATAATTTATTTTATTTAACAATCTAGGAAGTTCGCAGCCATCAGCAGCTCCAGTGCAATTTCAGGTGCAATTGGGAATTCAGGAATCTCCGTGGAGCTATTAGTGTAGCGAACCTTGTAGGTAAAATACATGCATACTTTTGATAGCACATGTGAAGGGATCTCTCTAAAATTGACCTCATTGGTTTCATTCTCAGCAAACTGACCTGTAAAACAAAAGAATTATGGATGTTATGGGTTGAATTGTCTCCCCCTGTGGTTACATGTTGCAGTCTTAACCACTAGTACCTTAGAATCTTACTGTGTTTGGAGAAAAAGTCTTTAAAGAGGTAATAAGTTAAAATGAGGTTATATGGGTGGCAATCGGCTGTCCTTTTAAGAAGAGATCAGATAGGGAAGGAGGGAAGACCTCATGGAGACAAAGAGTGCAGATGGTACTCTACAAGCCAAGGAGAGTAGTTGCCTCAGGAAAAATCCCAACTCTGCTAACACCTTAATCTTCAACTTCTACCCTCTAAAATTGTAATAAAATTAATTCTATGGTTTAAGCCAGGCATTGTGGCAGGAGTCCCCGCTCCTTGGGAGGCTGAGGCAAGAGAATTGATTGGGCTAAAGAGTTTGAGATTGCTGTGAGCTATGATGTCACAGCACTCAACCCCAGGGTGACTGAGACACTCAAAAAACAAAAAACACCAATTTGAAATTCATCAAGAAAAATTTGTTTTGTTTTGTTTTTGAGACAGTCTCATTTTGTTGCCCAGGATAGAGTATTGTGGTAGCAGCCTTGGTCATGGCAACCTCAGACTCCTGGAGTGACGAGATCCTCCGATCCTCCTGCCTCAGCCTCCCAGAGTGCTAGGATTATAGGAATGAGCCACTGTACTCAGCCCTAAAGACTGAATTTAAAATTCTAATTCTCTCCCTGTGGGTTGGACACTTAAATAGCTTTTCCTAAGAATCTTGGTGGCATGATTACTGAAAGGTGAGCAAGATGACAAAAACTATATCATTCCTTTGGAAGATCTGGTCCAGGGAATCAAGTCTTTATGAATCATTAAACTACCATGTATAAATAAAGTCAGCACAAATAATAGATTTTCTGATTTGATTTTTCTGGCTGTATGTGAATATATAAAGCATAAAATAAGAGAAAGACTATTTAAAAGAAATCTTTCAGGAAAGCATAAAATAAGAGAAAGACCATAAAAGAAATCCATTGTTCCTTCCATTTTTAAAAAATATGATCTCCTTTGCTTTATAAACAGTTTTTTAGTCATTCCTCAAAATTTCTACATCCACATAAATGCTGTATCATTTAGCATTTTTATAGGATAATTTTTTTCTTTCATTCTTATTTTTTTTAGACAGAATTTCAATGTCGCCCTCAGTAGAGTGCCGTGGTATCACAGCTCACAGCAACCTCAAACTCTTGGGCTTAAGTGATTCTCCTGTCTCAGCCTTCCAAGTAGATGGGAATACAGGCACCCGCAACAATGACTGGCCATTTTTTTTTTTGTAGTTGTCATTGTTGTTTGGCAGGCCTGGGCTGGGTTTGAACCCGCCAGCTCCGGTGTATGTGGCTGGCACCCTAGCTGCAGAACCATAAGCACCAAGTCTCATTCTTATTTTTTTATTTAGAGATGGGGGTATCACTCTTGTCACTTAGGCTGAATGCAGTGGTGTACTAATAGCTCACTGCAACCTTGAACTTCTGGGCTCACATGATCCTTTTGCCTCAGCTTCCTAAGCAGCTGGGGCTACAGGTACATGTCACCACATCCAGCTGGGACAAAATATTCTCTTAACATTCTGGTGCAGCACTGTGTACAAAATTCATTTCATACCTAAAAAATACTTTGAGAATGTAATTTTAATGCCTATAATCCTAGCACTCTGGGAGGTCAAGGCAGGTGGACCGCTTGAGCTCACAAGTTCAAGACCAACCTGAGCAAAAGTGAGACCCCCATCTCTACTAAAAATAGAAAAACTCTCAGCGTAAGCCCAAGAGTTTGAGGTTGCCGTGAGCTGTAACACCACAACACTCTACCCAGGGCTACATAGTAAGACTCTGTCTCAAAAAAAAAGTGAGACCCCATCGCTACTAAGAAGAGAAAAACTAGCAGCTCGGTGCCCATAGCACAGCCACATACACTGAAGTTGGTGGGTATGAACCCAGCCTGAGCCAGGTAACCAACAATGACAACTGCAGCAATAAATAGCCATGCATTGTGGTGGGCGCCTGTATTCCAGCTACTTGGAAGACTGAGGCAAAAGAATTGCTTAAGCCCAAGAGTTTGAGGTTGCTGTGAGCTGTGATGCCACAGCACTCTACTGAGAGCAACATAGTGAGACTTTGCTCAAAAATAAATAAATAGAAAAACTAGCCACATGTTGTGGTGGGCATCTGTAGTCCTAGCTACTGGGGCGAGGCTGAAGCAGAATCGAGTTTCAGGTTGCTGTGAGCTATGACACCATGGCATTCGACCCAGGGCAGAATGAGACTATCTCAAACAAAGAAAACTTTTTTTTTTTTTGAGACAGAATCTCAAGCCTGGGTTGAAGGCCATGGCATTATTGCTCACAGCAACCTCCAACTAGGACTCAAGGGCTCCTCTTGCTGGTGGCTGATGCCCTAGCCACTGAGCTACAGGCACCCAGCTGGGGGGGGGGGGGGAGGGTCCTCACTTTTGTTCAGGCTAGCCTCTAACTCCTGAGCTCAGCCTCAGCCTCTGGGTGGCTGGGATTATAGGTGTGAGCCACCATGCCAGGCCTGAAAGTTTTCTAGTAACTGTCTATTACAGTGATTTTTCAACCAGTGTGCTGGGAGATGACATTAGGTGTGCCATGAAATTTTTAAAATATCATTAATTATTGGGCTGGGTGGAGTGGCTCAGGCCTATAATCCTAAACACTCTGAGAGGCTGAGGTGGGTGGATTGCTTGAGCTCATGAGTTTAAGACCAGCATGAACAAAAATCAAGACCCCGTCTCTACTAAAAATAGAAAAATTGAGGCAAGAGAATTGCTTAAGCCCAAGAGTTGGAGGTCGCTGTGAGAGATGTCATCACGGCACTCTACACAGAGTGACAGCTTATGACTCTGTCTCAGAAAAAAAATTAGTTATCATTGAAATAAGTTAATTATTTTTGAAATTAAAAAAAAAATTAAAAAAAAATAATTATTTTTGAAATAAGTTCAAAGCACACTAAGTATATTCTTTTCTTAACTCTTTTTATTGATCAACCTAATTTAAGTGTGCCATGGAAGTTTAACTATAGGTTCAAGAGTGCCACGAGATTAAAAAAAGGTTGAAAAGCACCGGTCTATTGGTTGAGGGTATAGTGATGGTGTAGAGGACGGAGAACAGTATGACTCAGCAAATAATTTACAATGAGGTACATTTTTATTTGATAACAACATTCCCTTTGTTAAATATATGTACGAAATATTACAAATAAGCACTTTAGCCTTTGATACCAGAGAAAAATTAGTAGTTTTTTTGAGGTGAAATTCACATCCCATAAAATTAACCATTTTAAAGTATCCAGTGTAATGAGTGGCATTTGTACTTTCACAAAGTTGCAAAACCATTCCCTCTAGTTACAAAACATTTTCATCACCCCAAAGTAAACCCATGAAATAGTTATATCCCATCCTGTAACCTTTGGCAAACACTAATCTGCTGTCTCTGTATTTATTCATTCTGGATATTTCATATAAATAGAATAATAAACATGTGACCACTTGCTTTTTATTTTTCCACTCAGCAAGTTTTAGAAGTGTACCTATGTCAACGTAGCATGTATTAGTACTTCATTCTTTTCTATGCAAACATTAGTTTTAGGTTGAATGTTTTCCTGATCCTGCAAAAACAACAAATCTTATGTTTAAAGATCACATTTTTATTTTTGTTGTTGCAGTTTGGCCGGGGCTGGGTTCAAACCCGCCACCCTTGGTATATGGGGACGGTGCCCTATTCACTAAAGATCAAATTTATAGGCTTGGCACCTGTGGCTCAAGCAGCTAAGACACCAGCCACGTTAACACCTGAGCTGGCAGGTTCAAATCCAGCCCGGACCTGCCAAACAACAAAACAACAAAACACAAAAAAACGCAAACAACAAAAATAGCTGGACGTTGTGGCGGGTGCCTATGGTCCCAGTTGCTTGGGAGGCTGACGCAAGAGAATCACTTAAGCCCAGGAGTTTGAGATTGCTGTAAGGTGTGATGCAATGGTACTCTACCCAGGGCGACAGCTTGAGGCTCTGTCTCAAAAAAAAAAAAAAAAAAAAAATCAAATTTATAAAAAGCCAGGCTACAGTGCCATGGCATCAGCCCAGCTCACAGCAACTTCAAACTCCTGGGTTCAAGAGATCCCCCTGCTTTGCCTCCTATGAAGCTGGGATTACAGGTGCTATTTTTAGTAGAGTTGGGGTCTCGATCTTGCTCAGGCTGGTCTTGAAACTCCTGAGCTCAAGTGATCCTCCTATCTTAGCTTCCCAGATGCTAGGATTACAAGCGTGAGCCACCTTGCAGAGCTCCTGATCTTAATTTACAATTTAAATTTTGTTGACATTTGTTGATTATTCTTCTCTAACATACTTCATATTTGGCTTGGCGCCCAGTGGTTTCGCATCAGCCACATACCTTGAGGCAGGCGGGTCTGAACCCAGACCCAGCCAAACAACAATGACAACTGCAATAAAAACTAGCTGGGCATTGTGGTGGGCACCTGTAGTCCAAGCTACTTGGAAGAAGGCTGAGGCAAAATAATCACTTTAAGTCCAAGAGTTTGAGGTTGCTGTAAGCTGTGACGCGATGGCACTCTACCAAGGGCAACATAGAGTGAGACTCTGTCTCAACAACAGAAATAAAATAAAATAAAATACTTCTCTGTACTGTCCAGTGGAAAAGACTAACTAAAAGTTCGGCCCAGGAGCAATGTGTATCTCTGGCACTCAGACTAGGGCCTCTAAATGCCATTTTATACTAAAAGAAAATGGGGCTCTTTGGGAAAACAACTGTCTTCAGGTTTGGGGGACAACATACAGATAAACCTGAGAAATCTTATTACAAAAAGTAGCATAGCTACTGAAGACCAATGGAGCCACGTTGAAAGGACAGAGGAACCAACTCAATGTGGCTCTTTATGGAATAAAAATGGAATAAATGGAGGAACCTGAACACCAGTAAGAATGATTCCAACAGACTCAAAAGGATGAAATATAAAAAATCATGAGTTCATGATAATATGCAAACTCTCAAAAAGAAAACATTTTTTACTACTGGAAGATGCTGGCAAACCAATTTTGCTACTCTGAAAAATTATATGCAAAGGCAAAAAATTAAGCATTTATCTTGTTTTCCTATACAGACTATATTTCAAGGTAACCGAACAATTCTAGCTAATAAATGAAGAAATGACACAATTAGAAAATCACCATTTTTTAAACCAAAGGAAATAAAGCTCAGGACTAATCACAATAAGTAAGTCACACTGGGGAGTTTTTCATGAATGAATTGGCCCGAAAACCCTGGAACTCTGATCAAACTTAACATCAAAAAGATATTGATACAACAGGAATACAACTGGACCACCTATAAAGAAAGTATTCTTGCCTAGAAAAATAAACCGGAGTCGAATTAAGTCTCTAGAATTCTAGCTAGGAGTTTATAGGACAAAATTTTCTTTCCTTTGTTTTTCTTTTAGAAACAGAGTCTCACTTTATTGCCCTCAATAGAGTGTCATGGTGTCACAGCTCACAGTAACCTCCAACTCCTGGGCTTAGGTGATTCTCTTGCCTCAGCCTCCTGAGTAGCTGAGACTAAAGGCGCCCGCCACAACACCCAGCTATTTTTTTGTTGCAGTTTGGGGGGGGGGGGGGCGGGCTGGGTTTGAATCCACTACCCTCAGTATATGAGGCCAGCGCCCTACCCACTGAGCCATAGGCACCGCCCTATAAGACAAAATGTTAATTTGATATGAAATGTGGACACTGGGTTGGGCTTCATGGCACATGTTTCCCAGATGCTTGGGAGGCTAGGGTAAGAGGATCTTCTCAGCCTAGGAGTTTGGGGTTGTAGTGAGCTATGATATGCCACTGTACTCTTAGCCTGGGCAGCAAAGCAAGACTATGAAATGAGACCAAGTCAGGAATGTGCTTGAGATGCTCCAAAAGATTTAGAAATATTGAAACAAAATAAGAATGGGTATATTACACAATCTCTCTATTAAATGCATACCAGAGGAATTTCGAGAGATCCGAAATAGCCAAACAAGCTTGCAAACAGAGAAACAAACTAAGAGGCCCAACATTTCCCAATTTCAAGTTATTACAAAGCCATCAAAACAGTATGGTACTGGTCTTAAAGACAGACATATAGATCAAGAGAATAGTGATCCCAGAAATAAATACACACAACCATGGTCAACAGATTTTCAACAAAGGTGCCAAGACCATTCACGGGGAAAGAATGGTCTCTTCAACAAATAGCACTGAGATATCCACACGTAAAAGAATGAAGTTGATCCCTTCCAGAGAGGGTAATATAACTGAAAACGAAAGACCTGGGCTCAAGGAGTAGGGCACCGGCCCCATATACCAGGGGTGGCAGGTTCAAACCTGGCCCTGGCCATAAACTGCAAAATAAATAAATAAATAAATAAATAACAAACAAATAAGTACAATAAAACAAAAGACCTAAATGTAAGAGCCAAATCCACACAATTTCTAGTAAAAAACATGAATTTAACTTCATGAAATCTCCATGAGGCTGGATTTGTCAATGGATTCTTATATATGACATAAAAACAAAACAAAACAAAAAAATCATATTTCACCAAAATTAAACATTTTTGTACTTCAAATGACATCATCAAGAAAAGACAACCTATGGGCTTGGCGTCCCTAGCTCAGCGAGTAGGGCAGCTGCCACATTCATGGAGGCTGGCGGGTTTGAGCCTGGCCCAGGGCCTGCTAAACAATGACAACTGCAACCAAAAAGATAGCTGGGCGTTGTGGTAGGCGCCTGTAGTCCCAGCTACTCTGGAAGCTGAGGCAAGAGAATGACAAAATAAAGAATAAAAAAAAAAAAGGAAAGACAACCTATGGAACAGGAGAAAATTTTAGCTAATCATACATCTGAAAAGGGTGTAGTACTAAGAATTAATAAAGAACTTTTACAATTCAACAACAAAAGGACACATGACCCAATTCAAAAATGGCAAAACGCTTGAACAGACATTTCTCCAAAGAGGATTAGCAAATGGCTGGTGAGCATATGAAATAACATTTGATATCATTAGTCATGAAAAACATGCAAATCAAAACCACCAGGTTATCACTACACACTTGCTAGGATAGCTACAATCACAAGTTGGTAGGAATGTAAAATAATTCAGCTGCTATGAAAAGTCTGGTGGTTCATCCAAAATTTTAAACGAGTTATCATATGATCAAACAATTCCACTTCAATGTGGACAAGCCAAAAGAACAGAGAACAAGTTTCAAGCAAATATTTATACACTACTGTTCACAGAGGAACTATTCATGGTAACAGAAAGGTAGAAACAACCCAAATATTTACCAATTAATGAAAAGATTGACAAAATATGGTATATTCAAATGCATGAGGTGATGAATACTCCAATTACCCCATTTGATTAATACATATTGTATGCCTGTATCAAAATATCACACATACCCTATGAATATATACAACTATTATGTACCCAAAATAATTAAAAATAAAAAAATGTGATGTAGTCACATAGTAGAACACTATTCAGCCATAAAAAGGAATTAAGTACTATACATGATACTGTATGGATAAATCTTGAAAGCATTACGCCAAGTAACAAAAGCCAAACACAAAAGGCAACGTATTGTAGGATTCTGTTTCTTGATGATTTTTTTTTTTTAGAGATAGGGCCTCTGTTGCCTACGCTGGAGTGGTATGCTCATAGTTTCCTGCAGGGTTGAACTCCTGGACTCAAGCTGCCACCTCACCCTCCAAGGTAGCTTAAGCAAGCACCACGCACAGCTAATGTTCAATTTTTTGTAGAGACAAGGTTTTGCTATGTTACCCTGGTTGGTCTTGACTTCCTGGGCTCCAGCAATCCTCTCACCTTGGCCTCCCAAACTACTGGTATTATAAGTATGAAGCACCGCCCTCAGTCTTTGATTCTACTTAGATGAAATGTACAGAACAGGCAAACCAGAAAGCAGATTGGTGGCTGTCAAGACACTGGGACTAAAGAACAGGACTCAGTAGTGACAGTCTAATGCAGGGGTGGCGAACACAAAGAGCCAAAATTTTAAACTGTGAGCGTCAGAGAGCCACACCACGCAGTGACCTGCCAAAACAGACAAACACTCACACAAAAGCATATAATTTTAACAATAATATATTAAACACATA
>CAUYPK010078493.1:0-16436 GCA_963574355.1 Loris lydekkerianus | reverse complement strand
AGAGGCTGAGGTAAGAGGGTCACTTGAGCCCAGGAGTTTGAGGTTGCTGTGAGCTATGATGATGCCACTGCACTCTACCCAGAGCAACAGAGTAAGACTCTGTCTCAAAAAAAAAAAAAAATTAGAACACCTTAATCAGAGGATCAAAATTAACATCATCAATGAGAGGTACAGGGACACTGAGTGCCTCTAGATGTTACCCTGAGAAGGACACCACAAAGCAATGCTCTGGCCTTGATACATCGCCGAATCTGAACACAAGGAAACATCAGATCAACTCAAAATGAGAAACATTCAATTGAAAAAGGAGCCGGTTGCAGGGGAGGTGAGGAGGAGGAGGACAGATAGACTGTAGCATTGGAAATGCCACTGTCATAAAAGACAAAGAAATGCCAACAAAATTTTCCAAGTCACAAGAGACTAAAGAGATTTGACAATATAATACATTATTTGATCCTAGACTGAATCAAGTAATGGAGTGAGAAAATGCTGCAAAGAACATTGTTAGGTCAACAGACAAAACTGGAATACAGTCAGATTGATGAGAGTATTAGTTTTCTATTGCTGCTATAACAAATTTTCGCAAATTTAGTGCCTCAAAACAACATAAATTCATTTAGGATGTGGATATCTTTGGGGGCCATTATTTCACCTACAACAATAAGTAATTGATAAAAAAAAATGTATAAATGTTTAAATTCCTGAAGTTGGTATGTGTCCTGTGCCTATGTAAAAGAATATCCTTATTCTTTAAAAATATACACTGAAGTATTTAGAGGCAAAGAGTCTAATGTATACAACCGAGTCTCAGCTCGGCACCTATAGCACAGTGGTTTCGGCGCACCAGCCTCATACACTGAAGTTGGCGGGTTTGAACCCAGCCCCAGCCAGCTAAAACAACAATGACAAGAGCAACAAAAAATAGCCAAACACTGTGGAAGGTGCCTTGGGAGGCCAAGGCAAGAGAATCGCTTAAGCCCAAGAGTTGGAGGTTGCTGTGAGCTGTGATGCCACAGTACTCTACCCGGGGTGACAGCTTGAGACTCTGTCTCAAAAAAAAGAAGACATACAATCTAGTTTCAATCAGTTTAAGAAAAATAACTACGAAGGAGGGAGAAAAATAGAGCAAGAGAAAGGGAACAATAATATATATTTGACAGTTTACAGTAGGTTATTCTGGGGTAAAAGGATATTTTGTACATTTTAAAATAATTTCTAAATTGTGTTTGTGTGCTAGATTTTTTTTTCTTCAACACAGAGTCTCCCTCTTTTGTCCTTGGTAGAGTGCTGTGCCGTCATAGCTCACCACAACCTCAAACTCTTGGGCTCAATTATCCTCCTGCCTCAGCCTCCCAAGTAGCTGGGACTACAGGCGCCTGCTACACACCTGGCTTGTTTTTCTGTTTTTAGTAGAGATGGGGGTCTTGCTCTTGCTCAGGCTGGTCTTGAATTCCTCAGCTCAGGTGACCCGCCCACGGTGGCCTCCTAGAGTGCTAGGATTACAGGTGTCAGCCACCACGCCCCAACTGTGTACTAGATTCTTAGTAGGCAAGGTTGCCAAAGAGCTGAGAGAAAAGTTTCCCTGTGTCTTGGTTCCATCTTACCAAGTAGATCAAGAGATCCTCAGGGGCTCCCCATTGCAGACAGAAGAAAACCCATGTTCCTAATGTGGCATTCGGGCTCATTCATGACTGCCAGCCTCCTTCTCTGACACTCACACCTTCCATCTTCCACCTATGCCTCTGTCTTTACCTGGTTACTCACCCTTCCTCAAAACTACATTATGGTAATTGCTCCTTTTATGAAGCAACGAGCATCTGGCCCTAGGTACATGCCTATGTCCTCTCATTTAACCCTCACAACTGCCATTCAAATTTGGTATCAGCATTTCTTCTAACAAATAGTTAATCAGAAGTTCAAAGAGGCTAAGTGACTTGCTTAAAGTCGTACAGCTAGCTCTAGACTTTAAATCAGATCTGATTCCAAAGCCAGGCGTTTTCCATTGCACTGCACTGCCCCACCCTCCAAGGACAGACTCAGTGCACATTTCCCAAGCACCCACTCGGCGCTGGGCTCTGTGCCAGCACTGAGGGTAAAAATACAGTCAGGCTTCACCTCCAACCTCCAGGAGCAATTATCTGGCTGGAGAGACAGAGCCAGGACTGAGGTCAGGTGATGGGTTCAGCATGTGTGCTTGGCAAGTGGGGATGTCAAGGTCAACCAGAGTTCCAGAGTCTGGTCCCCGACCCTTGGAGCTGATCCTCAGCAAGAAGCTTGCACCAGCAACCAAGTGGTGGTGCGGGTAGAGGTGAGAAATCCTTTCCCAGCTCCCAGATCCTAAGTCCAGCTTGCAGGACCACCCTGTTGGCTGGTGGAAGGTTCTTGTTAAGCCAGTCTCTGCTGCCCTCCAGTGGGAGATACAGAGATGACAGGGGAAAGGCCGCACCCAAAAGACTAAGGGAGAAATTTCAGATAATGGGAAGTCTGTGACCTGGTTCCGAGGCTTGTGAATAGACAGGCCTGGGTTTGAGGACCTGCTTGTGCAGGGGTCAGTCTGCCTCATCAGGAGAGATGCTCAACTTCTGAAAGATTATATACTGAACCCAAAATTAACCCCAGACTGAGCCCTGCAAAGACACAGCCTTAGCCTGAACTTTTCTATGGAATGAGGTTTGGCTAGAAATGAAACCCACCCTCAGGTGGGACTACAGGTGCCACCCCACTAAATGCCTGCTTTGCCCTCCCTTGCTCCCCCAGAAGAACTTCAGCAGCAGCCTGGCAGCCCTGGATCTCTTGAGGGCCTCCATTTCCTCACGCTGGTCTTTCCTCCCAGTTGGTCCGACCTTGCCTTCCCCGGCTGCCTGAGTGATACCCCCCCTCCCCGGCTGCTGCCACTGGGGCATCATCAAGCACCAGCAACATCCTGCACCCAGTCCTCCCACCACAGTGCCCAAGAGGCCACACACACACACACCGTCATCTACCTGCTCCTGGACCTGAGCTGGCTGCAGAAGGCACCTTGCTATCTGGAAGGCACCTCCTGGCCTACCACAGCAGGTCCTCCAAACTGCCCCAGCCCTCTGCTCACTCTGCCAGCACTTTCTCCCACTCCCCTTCCAGATACTTCTACCACTCTCCTGTGGCTCCCTCAGCCCACCTCCTATGCTCACCTGTCACTTCTCTGGGAAGAAGGAGGCATCAGGCTGGAAGCCCCTCGCACTCCACTCATACGCCATAAACCACTCCTGCTGCCTCCCCTGCCACCTCCGAAGATAAACATCCTCCTCTGCCAAGTCCAACCCACCCCATTGCCTGACCCTCAGGGAGCTCCTGGTAGCCCCTCTCCACTGAGCATCCTTTACATTTCCTCTCAGTCTATAAACACCTTCGAGTCTCTCTCACCCTAAAAAAAGGAGCCTCTGCCCACCCTCTTCCCTTGGAGCTAGCAGCATCTCCTCTCCACCCTCCTCCCGGGCAGGCTTCCCCAGGAGCATCTGCCCGCAGTGACTTCCTCACCTGCACGTTCTCTGTCGCCTGCAGCCCGCCTTCCTGCCCGTGCTCCCAGCACTGTTCTCCCCAGGGTTCCTGAGTGTCCCACGCTGCTTTCCCACCATTCCTTGTCCTGGCTGCATTTGCAACCACCTCTCCTGGCTTTCTTCCTTGCTCTCAGGGGGTTCCTCCTCTCCTCCTCAGTCCCTTCTTTGCAGGCTCCTCTTCCCCTGCTAGTCTGGGGTAACAAGCCAGTGCTCCCAGGCTTTCATCCTAGGCCCTCTGCTCTTTCCCCTGCCCTTACTGTCCTGGAGAAATCTCAATCATTTGCATGTCAGTTGGGACTCTTGCTTCTAAGGAATGGCACCTTCCTGAAGTCAGCTGAAACCAAGAAGAATTTCAAGGAGATAAAGGATCTCAAAATCCCAAGGGCAGATGGTCTCAGGACCAAACTAGATCCAGGGCCGAGAGCACTACAGGGAGACCAGAAATCCCTTTCTCTTGATCGTTCTGTTTGTTCGTTTGTTTGTTTTTTAACTTCTGACTAATTTTTCTCTCTTTATTTCCCAGTCCGCAGGACAAAATATCCCTTATACAAACAGCTCCAAATTTACATCCCAGTCCACAAGGACAGTCAGGTTCAGCTAGCATCTATCTCTGTGTCCCAACTTCAAATTCCTGGGGAAGGACCCTGGTTGGTCCAGCATCAAACCCATTCACCTCTCTTCACTCAATCAACTGGGGCCGGAAGCTAAGGTTCTGAAGAAGATGATATTTATGTGAGGATGGGCCAGGTTGAGAGTCTCAATTTCAAAGAAAAGAGGGGCCACACAGATAAGAGCACTGTCACAGGTAGTGAGTGGAAAAGCTGGGAAAAGAAAAGGATGTGTCCAAATTCAACACTAGTGCTTTTCTCTTCGTGATATTTCTCACAGATACTATCTGTTCATTTGTTAATTTATTCATTTATTGATCATTTTATACTAGCTGAAGACCAGGTTCTGAAGTTTCAGCTACAAACAATACAAACAATACCCCTTTCCTCGCGAAATTCATATTAGTGGGGGAGATACTAATAGATCATTATTATATCATGTTAGCTTCTGCATGAACACTTTCAGTGTCAGGGAACTTACTACTAGATAAGGAAGTCAACTCCTTAGGACAATAGATTTCCAAAGTCTGGAGAAGAGTTTACAAAGAAGCAGATCCAATGCCCCATATTCTTCAAATAAGAGTTCAGTTCTCTTCTCATGTCCAAGAAATCCAGAAATATCAGTGACAGTAGAACATTGCACATGGAAGAAACCCAGGTTTCTTCTGTCCTCTGTGTGCAATGCTTGGTATCCATTTCCAAGGATACCTCGTGGTTCAAAGCAGCTACTGATAGAAACTTCTATGCCCACATTCTGTCAAAAAGAAAAAGAAATAAAGGGGAAAGGGAACACTCGATCTTTTAAGGACATCTCATATAAGTTCTAAGCATCACTTTGATTTGTAACTCATTGAGCTGAATGTGGTAACATCTAGCTGCAAGGGATATGGGGAATGCAGTCTTTACTAGTCATCCCTGTTCAACAACAAATCGAGAGTTGCAGGGGTGTTGCAGACCAGCAGTCTCTTCCATGAACGTCCTTGTTGATGACTGCCTCCCAGTCATCTCCACTATTGGTCCTGATTCTGTTTGGAGTGACTTAGAGCAAAGCTGTGCCCTTTTTCACCCAATAGCGATGGTGTGCTGGAGCCAAGAGCCAATTGTTACATTTGGAAGCATTTTGCAAGTCAATTGGTAAATATCCCACTATTAAAAATTAAATTACATAAATTTACAACTAAATAAGCCAGTATATAGAAAAACATATTCAAAATGCATTACTTCCTAATTATTTTATTACATTTTATTACTCTCTGTGCTCTTGAGATGACTTGGGTCTTCTGTTTCTGTCAATACTCTATCATGGTACACTACCTGCTGCACATCTCTCCCTGACTCTGGGTTCAGGGACGTCACATTAGCAGCTAGAACACAGTGAGAGGATTTATACCACAGAAATTGGCAGACACTACAAATTCAAGTTTGATTTATTGTCTTGTCAATTGTCTAAACCACTGTCTTTTAATTTTTTTTTATCTCACAGCACACTTGAACCTATAGTTAAACTTCCCTAGCACACTTAAATTATGTTGATCCAAAAAAGAGGAAAAAAAAAAAGAAAAGCATATACTTAAACTGTGCTTTGAGTTCCTTTAGAAAATAATTCAATTAATGACCTTTAAAATTTTTTGCACCACACCTAAGATCCTCTCATGGTGCACTGGTGTGCTGTTGAAAATCACTAGTCTAGGTCAAGAAGCAGGAAATTACAGACAAGATACTATTTTTATATGTTAGACTAAGAACGATTTTTACATTTTTCAATACTGTAAAAATGTAACAAAGGAGAATATGCAACAGAGACCACAGGAGGCTCTCAAAATCTAAAAGCTTTATTCTTTCACCCTTTACAGAAAGAGTTTGCTGACCTCCTATCTAGACATTAGAAAGACACGGAGAAAATGTTAATAAGTCATGTGATTAACATGTCAGGTCTGTACCTATTATATCATAACTCACACAAAATTTCAAGCACTTGAACACCATTGTGTAAAGCAGCAAAAAAAAATCACTCACGTCATTGAAAAACAGGTAAAACCCCATACTGAAGCTGAAAGAGGTTTAAATTTAATGACTATACTTCTTGGTCTGGGAAATAGTTTTACAATAGATAAATATAAGATTTCATAACAATAATTTATTGGGAAAAAAACAGATTGGGATGCAACTCCATCTGTCAAATTACGGCTGAATCACAACCGTCAGTTAGCTACAGATATGAGTTTGGCCAAAAACAGTGAAAGTATCCTACAAAAATCAATTGGCTATATAACATTTATAATACAGAATATTTTATATTATATTACAGATGTGGTGTTACTCATATCAGTAAAATGCATAACAAACAAATGGATGCATATGTATACATGCATTTTTTGAGAGCTGGTTATTAAAATTTTGCCAGCACATCACTGCCCAACAGCCCTTTAAATACACAAATATAGGAGCTCTATCCCTCCTTCCACAAAAGGCCTGCTTTGCCCATATCTACCAGCACCTCACCCCTCCTACCAGGGACTTCACCCCCATTTGCTCCATTCCTTTCTCTACATGTCCTACCTTTTAGAATTCGGACCTCTGCTTTGTTTTATTTTTGCTTATGCATTTTCTGTCTCTATCTTTTTGCTTCACCTTTCTAGATATTTCCTATATCTCACAACCCTTCAATTGAGTTTTTTATTTGTGCTCTCAAACATTTAACATGTAAGAGTTTTTTATTCCCTAATCATTCGTTTGTACGGCGTCCTGTTCTTTAATGGGTCCTACAACTTCTCTTGGCTCTCTGAAATTAATTTTTTTTACTTTTTTTTTTTTTTTTTTTTTTTGAGACACTCCCAAGCTGTCACCCTGGGTAGAGTGCTATAGCATCATAGCTCACAGCAACCTCCAACTCTTGGGCTCAAAAGATCCTCTTGCCTCAGTTTTTCTATTTTTAGTAGAGATTTCCCTTTGGTTCAGGCTGGTCTTGAACTCTTGAGCTCAAGCAATCTATCTGTTGGCCTTCCAGAGTGCTAGGATTATAGGCGTGAGCCACCACACCCGCCGGCTCTCTAAAATTATTAATGATAATGTTTTTTGGTTTTTTTCACAGTTTTAATCTCCCTGCTTAGTCTTAGCTTTTGCCGGGTATCTTTTGTCTGTCTGTTTGCTTTGTTAGCTTTGTCCCTAACTTTCCTACGGCGAGCTCTCCATGGCTCTCCAGTTATCTTTTGCTGTCTTTATTGAGGCATTACTTAAAGAACCAAGTCTCCTGAAGAAATGAGCAATTCCCAACCTGGGACAGAGAAAGTAGTAGATGAATCCAGAACATCTCCTTGTGGCAGAAATTGCTCAAAGAATACCAGAGACATATGAAAAAAACGTAAGAGCCAGCTTGAAGGGGTTCTCAGTGGACAAGCCCAAAAGAAATCAAGTATAAGGGTGTGTATCAATAGCAACAGACTATCAGTCTCAACTGCTGGTTGAAATAAAATCCATGAGTCCACCTTGATATAATTTAATAAATAAATAAATACATGGGGAGGAGGTATTTTGAAAGCCCCCAGCTAAATCAGGGTTCCAGTACCAAAGTGACTAGAGACTCTACCTTAATGGGAAATGAAGGGGATGGAGACAAGGGTGTTTACAGTGTATCTTTTGTGGGATATTCTTTTACCTGCCAGATGGCCTAATACCTGGTTGTCCAACCCACGACCAGGAGGTCCCTCATATCAGAAACTTACTTATACTGGCAGACACCCTGTGGCTCTTGTCTGACCTGTGCCTGGTTTATACGCATCGCTGGGAGCCCAGACTTGTGTCCTCCCTGCCATCCTGGGAAAACCTGGCCCGGGAAGCCCCTGACTGATGCTTCAGATGGAAGGCACAAATTCTGGTCTTGAACCTCCGAGCTCAGGAAATCCACCCACCTCGGCCTCCCACAGCACTGGGACTACAGGCGTGAGCCACGCCCAGCTGAAGGCACAAATTCAAAACACCACCACAATAGGAAGCAAATTCAAAGATTTATTCCTTATAGGCTGGGCAGGGAGGGAGCCATGAGACAGGAGGGCAGCCTCTGTCCCCAGATCACCCAAGGCAGGAATAAAAAGTACATCATATATACAGCAATATATATAAGGAAATAGGGTGTGGGCCACTTTAAGGTTTTAAGGTCACAGATGAGTCCATTTGAAGAAAGCAGCAGGAGAGTGGGGCGCCCAGGCTGCTGGGTGGGAGAGAAACCAACCTCTATCTCTCACTGCCAGCTTGAGCAATTTGGGTGTGTTGTAGAACTGGAAACTGTGTCCCGGAGTACTGGGCCCTGCTTCTGATATGAGTAAATTACATTTGTATCCAAAGTAGATGCAGAGACAGCATAAAGCTATAATAATTTACTAAAATCTGCCCTCAGTGCCTGGGCATTGTACATTAAATGTTTGGCAGTCTTAGTTGCCTGGTGAAGAGCTATGGACTGTAAGGTAAAGAGGGGTGGTGATGGTCATGTTCAGAGAGGCAGGTGAGAGATTGTGATGGACGGATGGGGGATGGGGTGTAGAAAAGATGACAGGGAGGGAGTAAGTGGTCCTCTCCTCAAGGCGCCATGGGCTTGCCTGATATGGGGCTGATGCCTCCTAGGAAAAGCAATAACCTCCATTAATTTTAGTAACCTGTGTCTGAGTTCCCATTAGGAGTAGAAGTGTTGGAGTGTACCTTTGAACAGAGAGCAAGAAGTATACCAAGATCACGGGCCCAGCAAACAGGGAGTTCAGGAAGAAAGGCAGAATGTCCTGTGTCCATTTGCTTCTTAGGAGAGGCAGCTCATGGGCATTGCTGGATGGAGGTTTAGTGTAAGGGGTGAAGTCATCTGTGGCACAGGGGGCGATGTCTATTCCAATGTCGAGATCTTGGATTGGGACGATGTCACCTGAGGCAATGTCATCTAGGATGTGGGACTGGGGTGTTCTTTTCAAGAAGGTGCCTTCTTCAGTTGATGTGGGCCTCAGCATTTGTCGCGTTTGGTTGAAATAATGAAATAACCACCTGCTGGAGTGTTTGGGGCTCTGGATTGTAAGGAAAGCAATAGCAACAACACAGCTAGTTGAGCAGCTGCCCCTGACTGGGTTTGTTTGGGGCGAACGAGCAGCTGCCTGGCCTGTGGGATAATCTGCGGTTAATGAACCCCAAGAGTATGGGCCCGCTTAGTCCGGGCTCCAACCTTTGCATAATGGGGGCAAGATCAAAAATTTATTTTTAAAAAATAAACAGCAGGAGAGTAGGGTGCCCAGGCCTAGGACTAACTAGAGAACTTTAGGAGCTTATTTGCTGTATTAGAATTTGAAAAGGAGTTATTTGAGGACATCGTTACCTCTATTGGTTAAAATGACTATTTCAGGTCTCGGGGGCCTGAACATTGCATTGAATGCCTCTCCCAAGCACCCAGTACACAGTACTCTAAGAAGTGAAACGTATGCCTGGGTTACTGTTGGCAATGTCTACAACTCTGGAGAAAGTAAGTGTCCTGCGAAGGCCTTACATTACAGCCTTAGTACATGTAGAGATGTGTGATTTTGATTTACGCCTTGGGTCTGAGGCAAGAGATTCCCAGAACTGTTTTGCTTTGTTTCGTTGTTTTTTATCTTGATGGAGAAAAGTTTTCCCAAATGGCCTAATAGTTTATAGTAAATGTGAAGATGGGGTCATTCAGTGATGATGGTGTCTAGTGCTAAGATGACTGCCTGAAGTCTGGCCGAGTGTGTTATTTCTTGGGACCCATCTTTTATCAGGGACATCCTAGCTAAGGGGTGGGAAGCTACGACTCTCCACACATTGTTGTTAGCAATGCCAGTCATGGAATCTACAAACTGCCCTTGCTCTTCACTCAGTGAATCCCAAGGGGCTTTCCAGGTAGTCAAGGGCCCTGGAGGAGATGTGGTCTCCTCTAGCACTCTGGCATCTGGCAAGGGCCAGAGGACAGGAGAAGCCACCTCCTGCAGGTAGAATATGTGTGTACCAGAGGACCTTAGTTTGGTTTTACCCTATCTTAGGGAGGACTTAGGTAGCCATGCCAAGCTTGTGGAAGCTATTTCCATGACCCAAAGCACAACGAGGAGCTAGGTATACAGGGTGACAGGCTCAGGGCTGTGAGATCCTCTGTTTCGAAGCTATGTACCCCAGTACATAGCCAGTCATTTGTTGTTTTAATGGTGTATAGCATGAGGCCAAGAAGGACAATATCTTATATCAGAAACCCTGGGGCAACTAACGGCCATCATAAGTGGTCCAGAGACTCTAGGCAGCATTACAAAAGGTTGCCAAAGTCTCTATAGTGACTATTTGTTTGAGGACACTCTCAGAAGTGCCTGTTGATTTTAATTGAGAAGTAAAATTTATAAATGAGGAATATGTTGCCACCAGAACACCAAAATACTCCAAGACACATTGGACTTCAATGTCCTTAATATGTATATCAAATGAATCTCCTTGAAGAAGGATATCCTCAATGTAACATTTTACCTGTGCTCCTGGAGAAGGTGAATGTCATTCAGATCTTGTCTACAAAGGTTATACTTGATGACAAAGCTGTCCCCCATGGGAAAACTGAAAAGGTGTATTGTGTACCTTAAGAAGTGGTATCAAAACTGCAGCTGAGAGTCTGTTGAAATAGGCACTAAAAAGAACTTGTTAGCCAAATCTACAAGGGCAAAATATTTTACAAGTCACTGACTGAATAAAATTAGCAATTGTAGTAACACAGTACAATGTATTGGGTATGGGGGCCATGGTGGATGGGAACATAGCATTAATGTTGTAGTAATAGAACATTTTGGGTGGACAGGGAAATATTTGACTGTTAAATGGAGAAGTAGTGGGGATAACCACTCCCTAATTAATTGATTAGGTTCTATATAACAAATTATAATATTTGAGACCCTGGTTTAACTTATATTAGGTCATATTAACTAACTTAACTGGGGAATTACAGAGACCCATTTTATCAAGACAATTTATAAATGCCAAATCTTTAATTATGATTTATTACTTATTGTATCAGAACATCTATGCCCAACACAGGATATTTTACAGCAATGGGCATATGACTATGGGAAATATAGGCAAGGCTATAAAGTGAGGCATTCTTAATTCTTCTATTTTATATTTAGTTATTATCTCAAGATTATGGGGGAGAATATTTAAATTTAGTAGTATCCCTAAGTGTAAGTATAATTTGAACCTCTATAGGGATTGAGTCCATGATTTTTGTTAATTAGTGCATTTTAGCAAATGTTAAACTAGAACCTATGCTATAGAGGCACAAAAGCCAATCAGTGTCTATTTTATCTTTTTGTTATGTAAATTTTAATACATTAATTAGCATACATTTATGAATTTTAAATAGCTATTTGAATCAAATTATGGAGAAATACATCTATATACAATTTATTATAAACTGTGAAAAGTAAAAATAAAATTTTAAGCCCCTCCCAGCCCCCATCTGACTGAGTGGGTCCCTCTTGGCCAAAGGGGACTCCAGGGAAACCTTAAAAACTGAGTTCCTGGCCATGACAGGACAGGAAGTCAGACACACCTCATTACACCCCCTCTCTTTTGCAGTTTAGATATAGCTGACCAGCCTTAATATTAAAATAGAAATCAAAAGACTGTTAGTCTTTTTTGGCAACAAGATGCCAAATCATAAATAGGACCTACGACCATGCCAGGCAAGGATTAATCATGCACCCCTACACTTAAAGAACACATAAACTGTGTTCTAACTGCCACAACGTTTTTTCTTTTTCTCTAGCAGTGAAACAAGCACTGACCTCAAGATAAGCAATATTAAAACAATTTCAACTCACCCACCACCAGACACTGACTAACCACTCCACCCCACACCTCCAGTTTCATGAGCCATACTACAGCTTTGTTTGGACAAGACATTGATTTCAGTAACTTTCTCGTAATATGGGACCACCAACAATAGACTGGTTCTAGCTAGGTTACAGGAGCTGTGCACTTGAGTGCCTTTGTGTCCCTGCTTCATTCATCTTTTAACTTATAGTACCTAATTATCATGCATTTATATATGTTAAGTCTCCACCCCAAAGTGCACATGAGTCATATGTAACATATATGTTTATATGACGTATATGTGTAGGACCCTCTTTGTGAAAATTCATACCTCCTCCCGTAAATTATTGAATAGGTATACCTGGCCAATCCATTCATCATAAATTCTTATTTCACCCTACTCTCTAAGTGTTTGCTAACAGTCTCTGCCAGAGGCCATGCTTCCCAGCCCACAGAATGGCCAGCCTTCTGTCATTCTAAGGCAGAATGCTTTACAAGAAATAGTCCCCATTCTAAATTTATAAATTTGTGATTTTTTAATTGACAACTATATTTACATTAAAATATTATATGTAGGCCTGGGCAAATATTTTATGAAGAGGACCCCCCCACCCGGGCAATTGAAGCAACATCAAAAATACACTATTGGGACCTGATCAAAATAAAAAGCTTCTGCACAGCCAAGAACACAGTAAGTAAAGCAAGCAGACATCCCTCAGAATGGGAGAAGATATTTGCAGGTTATGTCTCCAACAAAGGTTTAATAACCAGAATCCACAGAGAACTCAAACATATTAGAAAGAAAAGAACAAGTGATCCCATCTCAGGGTGGGCAAAGGACTTGAAGAGAAACTTCTCTGAAGAAGACAGGCACACAGCCTACAGACATATGAAAAAATGCTCATCATCCTTAATGATCAGAGAAATGCAAATCAAAACTACTTTGAGATATCACCTAACTCCAGTAAGATTAGCCCATATCACAAAATCCCAAAACCAGAGATGTTGGCATGGATATGGAGAAAAGGGAACACTTCTACACTGCTGGTGGGAATACAAACTAATACGTTCCTTTT
This sequence comes from Loris lydekkerianus, assembly GCA_963574355.1. Classification (NCBI taxonomy): domain Eukaryota; kingdom Metazoa; phylum Chordata; class Mammalia; order Primates; family Lorisidae; genus Loris; species Loris lydekkerianus. The sequence goes on along the minus strand of CAUYPK010078493.1, from coordinate 3,386 downwards.
GGTAAAATGTTTGGAGAACACTTAGAGATCTAAAAATAGACCTGGCATTTGATCCTACAATTCCTCTACTAGGTATATATCCAGAAGACCAAAAATCACATTATACCAAAGATATATGTACCAGAATGTTTATTGCGGCCCAATTCATAATTGCTAAGTCATGGAAGAAGCCCAAGTGCCCATTGACCCACAAATAGATCAATAAATTGTGGTATATGTACACCATGGAATATTATGCAGCCTTAAAGAAAGATGGAAACTTTACCTCTTTCATGTTTACGTGGATGGAGCTAGAACATACTCTTCTTAGCAAAATATCTCAGGAATTGAAGAAAAGGTATCCAATGTACTCAGCCCTACTATGAAACCAATTTCATAAGAAAGCTATAACCCAATTATAGCCCAAGAAGAAGGGGAAAGGGAAGAGCAATATCTGAGGCTGGGTGTGGTAGCTCACATCTGTAAGAGAGGGAGGGAAGGGGTGAAGGGGTATGGGTGGAGGGAGAGTAATTGGTGGGACGTATGGTGAATCTTACAAGGATACATGTGAAATTTACTAGGTGTAGAATATAAATGACTTAACACAATAACTAAGAAAATGTGGTGAAGGCTATGTTAACCAATATGATGAAAACATTTCAAATTGTATATAAAACCAGCACATTGTATATAAAACCAGCCCATGATTGCATTAATGTACACAGCCATGATTTAATTTAAAAAATTATATGTATAATTTATTTAATTACCTTTCCTTTCCTCCCTGTATCTAGGGGCTTGTTCAAGAATCAGTAAGTAATCTAGGGCTAGCACTGTGTTTCCCAGACCTAGAGTTTGCTCAGGACTTTTAAAGTTTTTCTTGCACTTGAAGATGCCTAAAACAGTAGTCGTTCCCCCCTCCCCCCCAATTTTTAGCCACATGAGCTGAAGCTTTTAGTTTCTTTCTCTAGCTGATAAGTGGGAAAGAGGAGGGGGACCCAAGGCCTCTAGGCAGTAGCTCTCTCTGGGATAGTCTCCCCACTGCAAGATAATCAGTCTTTTTTCCTTTTTCTTTTTTAAATTTTATTCTAAATAAGACCCATAGAAGGGCTTTCATTTCTAAGTGGCTAAACATATATATATGCATGCCCCATTTTATTGCACTTTGCTTTAAAAAGATATTGACTTTTTTTTTTTTTTTTTTTAGACAAAGTCTCATACTGTCACCCTGGGTAGAGTGCTGAGGCATCATAGTTCACAGCAACCTCAAACTCCTGGGTTCAAGTGATCCTCTTGCCTCAGCCTCCCAAGTAGCTGGGACTATAGGCACCCACCACAATGCCCAGCCAGTTTTTTCTATTTTTAGTAGAGACGGGGGTCTCACTCCTAAGCTCAAGTGATACACCCGCCTCAGCCTCCGAGTGTGCTAGAGTTACAGATGTGAGCCACCACACCCAGCCCCAGATATTGCCTTTTTAGGAAGTTGAAGGTTGGTGGCAACTCAGCATCCAGCAAATTTTTTGGCAGGCACCATTTTCTGACTCATTTCTCTGCACTCATTTCATGTCTTTGTGTCACATTTTGGTAATTCTCTCAATATTTCAAACTTTTCCATCATTATTACATCTCTTAGAGTGACCTACAATCATTAATCTTCAATGTTACCTTTGTAATTGTTTTAGAATGCCACAAAGAACATAATTGATAAATGTTGTATTTGTTCTGATTGCCCCATTGACCACCTGTTTCCCTGTCTCTCTCCCACTTCTTGGGCCTCTCAATTCCCTGAGACTCAACAATATTGAAATTAGGCTAATTCATAACCCTACAATGGCCTCTAATGTTCAAATGAAAGGCCACATCATGTGTCTCTCATTTTTAAAGATTTTCTCTTTAAATCAAATACTAGACATGACTAAGCCTAACAAGGAAAGCAGGTGGAAGCCACCACAGGCTGAAAGCCAGGTCTCTTGAGCCAATTAGCCAAGCTGTGAATGCAAAGAGAAAGTTCTTGAAGGGAATTTAAAGGGCTACTCCTGAACACAGGAATGATAAGAAAGCAAAACAGCCTTATTGTGGATATGGAGAACGTTTGAGAGATCTGCATAGAAGATCAGACTAGCCACAACTTTCCCTTAAGCCAAAGCCTCATGGAGAGCAAAACCCTAACTTCTCTACTCAGTGAAGCCCGAGAAAGGTGAAGAAGCTGCAGAAGAAAAGTTGTAAGCTAGGAGAGGTCGATTCATGAGGCTTAAGGACAGAAGCCATCTCAGTAACATAAAGTACAGAGTGAAGCAGGTATTACTGATGGACAAGCTTAAGTCAGTTACCCAGAAGATTCAGCTAAGACGTCAATGAAGGTTGCTACACTAAACGACAAGTTTTCAATGTAGATCCAGGCTTCTTTTGAAAAAAGATCCCATCTAGGACTTTCGTGCCTTGAGAGGGGAAGTTCATGCCTGGCTTCAAAGCTTCAATGGACAGGCTGATCCTCTTGTTAAGGTTTAATGCAAGTGGTGACTTAAAGTTGAAGCCAAAGCTAACTTGCCATTCTGAAAATCGTATGGTTAAGAATTTTGCTAAATCTACTCTGCCTGTGCTCTAGAAATGGCAGAACAAAGCCTGGATGATAGCACATCTGTTCACAGCATGGTTTACTGAATATTTTAAGCCCACTGTTGAGGTCTACTGCTCAGAAAAAAAGATTTCTTTCAAAATATGACTGCTCCTTAACAATAAACCTAGTCACCCTAGAACGCTGGTGGAGACGAACGTGGTTTGCATGCCTGCTAACACAACATCCATTCTGTAGCCCATAGATCAAGGAGTAATTTTAACTTTCAAGTCTTATTATTTAAGAAGTACATTCTGTAAGGCTATACAGTTTCTATAGATAGTGATTCCTCTGATAGATCTGGGCAAAGTAAACTAAAAACCTTCGGGAGAGTATTGACCATTCTCGGTGCCATTAGGAACATTCATGATTCATGGGAGGAGGTCACAGCATCAACATTAACAGGAGTTTGGAAGAAGTTGATTCCTCCAATGATCTGAATGACTTTGAGGAGATTGAGACTTCAGTGGAGGAAGTAACTATAGTTGTGATGGAAATGGCAAAAGGATTGGAATTAGAAAATGGACCCTGAAGATGTGACTGAATTGCTGCAATCATATGATAAAACATGAGTGGATAAGAAGGAAGGAAGGAAAGGAAGGAAGGAAGGAAAAAATGAGTTATTTCTTGGGAAACCACTACTTCCACTCTTGATGAAGACACTGTGAACATTATTAAAATGACAATAAAGGATTTAGAATATTACTTAAAGTGAGTACTTAAAAGCAGTGGCAGGGTTTAAGAAGATTGACTCTAGAAAGAAGCTTACTGTGGTTAAAATGTTATCAAATAA
>CAUYPK010078492.1:0-19401 GCA_963574355.1 Loris lydekkerianus | reverse complement strand
CTCCAGACCTCCGTGTGAGTGGAGGGGAGTGCTGGATTGCCGGGAAAGATATTTAAAGTTTTATACAGTTTTATGCCTGGCATGGGAGCACCATGGCACCCTAGTAGGGGAGGTAGGTCCAGTTTTTAGAAGGTCACTCCCATGAAGTGAAGTGGGAGGGTCTTTAATTTTTGCCCTTTTGTTTGTGGGGCTCTTAAGCCAGTCACGTGGGGGAGGGAGGACTCCCATCCTCTTGTACCTTTTGTTTGCGTCCTTATGGTCTCAGCTCGCCTCAGTGGTGTTGATGTGCGTTCTTCAACCTTCTCTCTTGGTACAGCTCGAATCCTCCTGGTTACTTACTAAATTTCCATCCCTTAACACTCCTTCTGGATGGGAGCCTCTGTGGAAAGCTGGCTTCAGTCTGCCATCTTGTCTCCTCCCCCAGCAATTCAAAAGATTCTTAATTCAAGGAGTCATATTTTAGAGTAAAATTTCAGGAGCTCTTTTAAAATCTTTTCTGATTATATAACTTCCTTTTCCCCAGAAGTAACCACTGTCTAGAATTTGGATGTTTCATTTTTGAAACATTTTAAAAAGTTTTATTACATACCTATCTATGTACATTTCATTCAAGTAAAATACAGCATTATTGTCTGGCAACATAAGGGAAGGAGAAAGTAAAAAACGAGCATACTTTAGCATTTCAAAATTGTGACCCACCGTATTTACCTCCCTTGTCTTGTATATTCCCTTTCAGAGCTTCTAAAAATGAATCATTCACTTTCTCAGTTTATAAGTATTATCAGCTCTATGAAAAAGTCTTAAAGACCTTTATGTGTTTCTTTGCATATCTAATCCTCTCCCATAACTAGCTACTTGACATTTTGATTTGTTTACCAGAAATGTGGATTTTCTGGATGACAAAGGAGCTGAGATTTTGAAGGCCCCTAGGCAGACTTTCTGATACCAAGATTCACTGTTCCCTATGACCTGCCCCCAATGCAACCTGGCCCCAATGTAACCTGCCCCCAATGCAATCTGTACCCAATGCTCAGAAACCCCTTGTTAGTTCCACAACTCTCCCCAAGACATGTGACCACTCCTTTAAGATCCCATAATCTCCATTAGTCAAGGAGACCGATTTGAGGCAGCTTCTGCTGGTCTCCCAACAAGACAACTGTGGTATTAAAATATTCCATTCTTCCTTGGCAATCCTTGTTGTCTCCATAATTGGATCTTTGTGCAATGAGTAACTAGACCTATGCCAAAACCCCCTCGCCGTTTGACAACCTAAGCTGCAGGAAACACTAACAGACTCAGCAGATCCTATTTTCAGCAAATAGGTTTTTAATCAAATGTGTCCAAAATCTTAGTATTTGCTGGGTGTCAGCAATCTCAAAACAATGGATTAGTGTACTTTAACTGAAATATTTTCCCATTTATCTGGGCCTAATTTTATATCTTTTATTCACACTGTCCTCTACATGTGGGAGTTCATCAGGGATATGAAAGAGGATAGAGATTACAGGGAGTTAGTTTTAATGTATCTAGACTAGTACTCCCTTAGTCAGTTGTATCATATTTTGAACTTGACCTGATTTTATATTACAAGTACTGGACAAGTGTATATTTTCCTTTCATTTTATTATTTTTAATTTCAAAAGGAAGGTATTACATGGCTGTTTTAATTTGCATATGTCCATTGCTTCTGGGTCCCTTGGCTAAATGAGACTGTCATTTAACATTTCCCCTGCATCTCCCATGTCAGAATTCCCCCTCTCTGGAAGCTGTGGTGGTGATCTGTGGGTGATTTTGTATAGTCATTTCTCCTTCTCTCTCCCATGGTTGTCACTGCTTCACTAAGCAGGTGGCTAAATAGAGGAGCCTGCTGTCAATTCAAGGAGCTTCATTTAGGAGAGTGCAGAGAGAAGCCTGTTGTGAATCTACTTTCATCTCATGGCTTTCACTAAAATCCTGAAGTGGGAAGACATCCTTTGTCTGACAAATGTAAGGTTCATTTGAGATACAGCTTGTCCTTCCCCTGGGCATTTTAAATTTCCCTGAAGTTGCCCAATTGTGACTCTCATGCAGAGAGTCACAAATTAGTGTGGTATCACCTTTGCACCAAATTCCCTTGGCTTAGGGATGTTCCCTTTTTTGATGCTGAGCACTTTCTTATGTGAAACACTGAAACTAGTTCATTATTCATATTATTTTTCCCAAATCAAGACACTTTAATTGTGTGTAAAATGCAGAATAGGAATCAGTGCAGCACCTATAATATCAGCTACTTGGGAGACTGAGATAGAAAATAGCTTGAGGTTAGAAGTTGGAGGCGTTGATCGTGTCTGAGACTAGTAACTACAATTCAACCTGGGCAACATAGCAAGACTTCATATCTATTTCAAAAAAGAAAAAAAATGCAGAATAAGAAAGAAAATTAGACACATCTATGGTGCATCTTAGAATGGGTACAGGCAATTGCACTAATGTACACAGCTATGATTTAACAATAAAAAAAAACTAAAAAAAAAAAAGAAAGAAAATTAGAAACCCTTAAAAGTCTACTAATATGCATAAGTGTATATTTGTTTTCAGAATTTTTGCTCTGAAAATAATCATGTACATCTATAAATAGCTAAAGATAACCTAATTACAGTTTTGCAAATTGATTTTTTTCAAAAAAATTATGAGTCAATCCATGACAAATAATATAAGTCCACATAATAATAAAACTGTGAGTGGAAACAGTAGGGATAAATTCAGATATAAAAATAACAATATAGGGAGGTACCCATAGCTCAGTGGGTAGGGCATCAGCCACATACACTGAAGCTGGTGGGTTTGAACCCAGCCCATGCCAGCTAAAACAACAATGACAACTGCAACAACAACAAAAAAATAACTGGGCATTGTGGCAGGACCCTGTAGTCCCAGCTACTTGGGAGGCTGAGGCCAGAGAATTGCTTAAGCCCAAGAGTTTGAGGTTGCTGTGAACTGTGACGCTATAGTACTCTACCAAGGGCGACAGCTTGAGACCCTGTCTAAAAAAAAAAAAAAAAAAAAAAAAGAAAGAAAGAAAGAAAGAGGAAAAGAAAAGGACAATATAAATTGTTAATATGTAACTTCTGCAGTGGCTGACACTGTTGTAAAAGCTAATCCTATACTTACTCATTTAAAACAGCCCAAAACCTATGAGGAGAGCACAGGGCCAGCAATTGGCAAGGCTTAGATTTTAACGTAGGCTGTGGGGTCCCTGAGTAAATTCAACCAACCAGCATGTGCTCCTGCCTCTCATATGAAAAGACCAACTCTACTGTTCATCATGGCACAACACTATAAAACAAATTACGGTTCCATGTTTTTTTCTCAGTTAACTAGGCAGAAATTTAAAATATTGAAAAAAATTATCATGGTTTGGAATCTGGGAAAATGTGTTCTATAATACTGTGAAAGGGGCTGCTGGGATCCTGCCTCACTTCCTATGCTTTAGGGTTGTTCCTATTCTAAAGTAAGTGACTTTCCTGTTAGTGAGGCAGAGAATGCATAAGTTTCTTGGTGATTTTTCTTTTATATATTTATAAAAACAATAGATTTCATTATAGGTAAAAATAGAAAACATAGAAAAGTAAATAACAATATCCTAAACATAGCACCCAAAGATAAATCCTGCTAATATTTTTATCTGCATTATATTCTTCCAGAGGTTTTTTATTTTTTTTAATGCAGGCATTTAAATATTTATGTATGTGTGGATGTATTTCTACATTTTTCTACAAAAAAATAAGATCTCATTTTAGTTTTTTAACCTGCTTGTATCACTACATGGGTTTAATTATGCCCCCCCCCCCAATAAGGTATGTTTAAGATTTAGCCCTCTATACCTGTGAATGAGACCTTATTTGGAAATAGGGTCTGTGCACATGTAATTAAGAATCTCAAGAGTAGATCATCCTGGATTTAGGATGATCCCTAAATCCAATGACTTGGATCATTATTAGAGAGAGAAGAGAGAGAGATATTTGACACACACAGAAGTGAAGGGCTTGTGACAATGGAAGCATATATTGAAGTTATACTGTTTCAAAGTAAGGAAAGCAGGAGCCACCAGAAGCTGAAGAAGCAAGGAAAATTTCTCCCCTTAAGGCATCAACAGAAGTATGTCACAACTGGAACCCTGTTTTTAAACTTCTGGTTTTGAAAACTGAGAGATGATTTTAGGCCACCAACTACACAGTAATATATTAAGGCCACTGCAGAAAACTAGAAAACTGAAATGTTCCCTAACAACATAACTCAAAAGTTATTGATTCTGAATAAATATCAATCTCTAGCTTGCTTTCATGATGCCAGGGACACTAATATCAATAAGTTATGTAAAAAGAAATTTAGAATGGCTAGAATTTATTACATACCAATTATTTTATTTTTTAAAGAGCAATGTCTTCTTTATTAAAATTGCAGACTAATAAAAGCAATTAAAAACACATGGTAACAGTAAGAACTCTGACCTCTGCAATCTTCAGAAGATAGCTATAGCTTAGGCATATTGTTTCTCAGTCTTCAGGCAGCTGCAGTTGCTCCATATATTACATTATATAGCCCACTTCTATTTCCCATTAAAGAGAAAATGAGGTGTATGATATAATGTTAGGTATTTCCTTGACTTCATAAATCTTGAGGAAAAGGTGCATTTTAAGCTTCAGAAGAAAACTTCAAGCACTTGGCAGTGTTTAGGCAGTACTCTTTGTAAACCGGAGAAGCCAGCCATCTGGACTGACTTGGATGGATATATGAAATTGCAGGTTGTGGTGAAGGTTTGCCTTGGTCAACAACACATGAGACAAGCATGAATCCTTGCCTTGGTAATGTTCTTGAGACAAATGTTAGCAGAGTTCTAAAAATAACCTTTCCTTCTGAAACCTGGGAATGGATGCCACAGTCACTTGTAGGGTACGAAAACATGTAAAAGTCTTGCCACACATCGGTTACAGGACATCCACATCCCAGAAACACCTCATCAGGAAGCACATACCAACTGTCAAATGTTAGCGCTCTAATTTTGACATGAAGCCAGTTGAGAGTACAGTATACCTCAAAGTCTCTTGGTGCTCCATACTCCAACAAAGTCACAGCAGTGAAGAGAAAAGCTAAAGTTAGCTTCATGATAGCAGATCCAAAGCAACACTCTCAGGATGCAGACAATCCAAGTGTTTTAAATGAATTGATTAATTAAGAATTTTGCTCAAGACTGCACAGTTACAGAATGTAACAGCTTGCGTTTGTGTCTGGTCCTAAAGTATGCTTCAGAGCTTGGAAAACAGTTTGCTGTTGAGTGAAAAAGAAATCTTCAGAAGCAATCATATTTTATGAGTTAATTTAAGGTAATACTCAGTATGTTAATATATGTATATTCATACAAAATAGCTCAACCTGGTGACAAATAGTTAACATTTGACCTTGATGACAGTACTGTTCTATCAATCATCTAGACAGAAGCCATAACACAGTGGAATAAGAAATGAAAAGTGAAAAATGCTAACAGGGAATGTAGAAATCTCTCTTTATAACTTTGTCTTTGAAGGAGAGGAGAGATTAGGATAGGAGAAGGGGAAGAGAGAGAGAGAGAGAATTTCCATACTGTGGGTGAATGGATGATGTGGGGTCTAAGCAGGTATTTTTTAAAATCTTCAACTCCTTGAAACGAGAGCAAGTTTAGTAGTTAATGTGAAAGGATCGTCTTGTCTCAGATTTAAGCTTTGATGTCGCCCATATATTCACTTCCTGTCTTACTCTGTTATTTCCACTTTAGAGCTCATGAAATACTTCCAGTGGAATAGTATGGGGTTTGAGCTTAATATATACTTGGAACAGATATAGGGAATGAAAACATTGACAACTTCATGTTAAAGAAATACTAGCAATTCTTGGATTTTTGTCTCTCAGGGAGGCATCTAATGACTGAAACTCTGGCCTGATATGCCTGGATAATGCATGATATTACGAGTCCTTACCTGGTGATTGCAATGGGTCCAGTGTTCTTATATTGATATGCCAAGCAGTCCAGGAGCAACCATCAGGCAAACACCAACCTTTCTTCACTGGTCCAGTCTATCACTAAGCTCACCAAGTGAGCTTACAGTCATGCCTGCCTTCTCAGCATGATGAACTGGCTTTGGATCTACTCAGAGGCATGATCTTAAATAGCTCTAAGGAGCTTCTGAAATACCCAAGAATATAGAGAACCTTCTGACTCTAAAACTTAGAATTCAAGGCATATCAAAAAGATAATTTGCTTTCTTTCTCTAGAAGATGATGTTCTCATTAAAAGAAACAATGAAACAACATTTTTTCACAGTGATTGCCTTAGTTCTGAGGTTCAGCCAGTCCCTCATGCTGTGTTTCAACATTTAAAGGGCCATTGAAATCTCACTCCATGCCATGTATTCTGGAAAGGTTTTCTCATTTACCCTCAGACGACTCTGTAAGGATAGTATGGCTGGTCTCATTTCCTAGATGACCAAGCTCAGGCTTATGGAGCCTAAATCATTTCCCCATGTAAATGAAAGTGAAATTGCCCTTAAAAACTGATGAAAGGGTGTAAGGTAAGACATAGAGTAAGGGCAAAGAAACAGGCCTAGCTAAAATGATAATAATCAAACTCTGTGAAGGAGTAGGCTTAGCTAAAATAATGATAATAATCAGCACTGTCCCTTCGTGTCCTTGATAATAGTTATTGTTTCTTTGTTTACATCTCAGTAATTGCTACTTTAGAGAGCATAGGTTGTAGCCACAAAGATTTTTAACTTTTCTCTGTAAGTAACATCACATGTGTTCAGAACCCAGGGGTAGGTTTTGGGATATCTTCCAGGACCTGAATTCTAGTGGATTGACTGACCGTCCAGAACAGGAAACTGACTCAACTAGTCTCGGACCTTTCACCGGAGGTTCTGCATTCCATTAACTAACATCCAGACAGAAGCCCACACCGATGGCTCAGCCCTGAAACCAGCCAATCAGCAGACCCTGATTGCCTAACTCTCTGCCCACCTAACTGTCTTTAAAAATCCTGTCCCTTCAATTTTCAGGGAGGCGGATTTGAGAAATGTCTCTCATCTCCCCACTTAGTGCTATATGGAATAAACTCTCTGTTGTAAACCTTGCTGTCTCTGGACATTGGCTTCCTCTTTGGCAGTGGACAGATGAACCTGGTTGGACAGAAAAAGCAAGTTTAATAAGGTTCCACCCCAGAACCTGTCTAGAGGACCCTGAACAGCATCCCCTTTAGAAGATGGGCTTCTAGGACTTGAAAAATGGTCAGATCACACTCTCCTGCTATTCTGGCCCCATATGGCCTCAGTCCACAACCCAGCTGGGTGATGAAGATGACATAAAATCCCACCCTCTGTGCCAAGAAGCCTTGGAGTAAGGTCCTAAGAATTGTCTTATCCATGAATTGGTTGGCTTAGGCAGGAAGCTCAGGTGCTGGCCTTGGGACAGGTGGAACAAATGAGCCAGAGAGAAGGAATGTAACATTCACTGAACTAGTTTAAGCCAATGTATTTTATATTTCATCTCCTTTAATCCTAAGAGCTATTCAAGGTACCTAACATTATAATCATTATTCAGATAAGGGGATTATATGTAAATCAGGGAGGCAACTTTGTTATCTTCTGATTAGCAGCTTATTCAGAATTATTCTGATTTTTACCCCATTTATGACCTACATAGCTTTAAAGTAAAAATGTTAGTGAAATTTAAAAACACATACCTTCCCAGAACTCTGGGAGGCCCAGGTGGGAGGATCGCTGAACTCAGGAGTTTGAGACCAGCCTGAGCAAGAGTGAGACTTTGTCTTTAAAAATAGCTGTGCATTGGGTGTTGCCTGTGGCTATATACAGAGGGTGGTGGGTTCAAACACAGATCCGGCCAAACTACAACAAAAAAATAATTGGGCATTGTGGTGGGCACCTGTAATCCCAGCTATTCAGGAGGCTGAGGCAAGAGAATCACCTAAGCCCAGGAGTTGGAGGTTGCTGTGAGCTATAATGCCTCAGTACTCTACCGAGGGTGACAAAATAAGATTTTTTATCTAAAAAAAAAAAAAAAAAAAAAAAAAATAGCTGCACATTGTGAAGGGAGCCTGTAGTCCCTGCTACTTGGAAAATTGAGGCAAGAGAATTGCTTGAGCCCAGGAGTCTGAGGTTGCTGTGAGCTGTGATGATACAGCACTCTACTGTGCATGACAAAATGAGATTACACATGTTTCAAGCACTTTGGTAATGGAGAGCATTTTGATCATATAGACGTCCATCATATTGCATTTTTTTATTGCTTTGCCTTTTCCTGAGGTTTCCACTTTCCTTTTTTTTTTGAGATGGAGTCTCAAGTTGTCACCCTGGGTAGTGTGCTATGGCATCACAGCTCACAGCAACCTCAAACTCTTGGGCTTAAGTGATTCTGTTGCATTGGCCTCCCAAGTAGCCAGGACTACAAGTGCCTGCCACAATTCCCGGCTATTGTTTGGTTGTTGTTGCAGTTGTCATTGTTGTTTTAGCTGGTCTAGGCCAGGTTCAAACCTGCCAGCCTGGGTGCATGTAGTCAGTGCCCTACCCACTGAGCTACCAGAACTGCCAGGTTTCCACTTTCTTGTGAGCATGTAAAATCCAGTGAATATCAACATTTTTAAATAAAATATGTGAATTATCTAACACATAGTCATATAGATCCCCAATATAAAAAACAAACATTATGTACACTGGTTATAATATAATACAATGTAACATAATATGATGTATTATGATGTATAATATAACATCAGATATAAAAACAGATATTGTTTTTTCTAATGGAAGAACCCTTTAAGGCAGGGCAGCGTTGTGTCCATTTTGAACTTAGGTATTTGCCAATTAAAAAAAAAAAATTCCCATTTCTATGCACATTAAGTCACATTTTTCACAGTCAATGCAGACAAGGCAAAAGAAGAATATTGCTTTCATTTCTTAACATAAATGCAGAGTTATGTGTGTGAAATCGGACCATGTGCAGATTGAGAATCTTTCTTACTAGTTCAAGTCATGATTACTGGTAAGATACTTATACCATGTTTTGATCTCCAGCCAACACTTTGCCTATTAAGTAGCAGAGGTCCTTAGTATCTGTTACTAGGATTCAAAGACAAGGGCCTGGAAAGACAAAGCCTTCCTAATTAGTTCCCCTTTCCTCACAAGCCACTGACTGTTATTATCAATAAAATCAGGACACATATATGGTTAAAGGAGGTCTTGAATCAGCTCCTGTTCAATGAGATGCCACAGCTGCATGGCTGCTAGCACTGCCACATTTGCAGGATGAATCATCACTAGAAGTGAAGAAGGTGGCAGCAGCAGTGAAGACTGTGAAAGAAAACTGGGCTATAGAAACAGGGGGTGAGATTCATGACTATGACCACTGAAAGAAATGAAAAGTCCTTTCCCCAAAAGCAATTATAACCCTCTACAAAACTTCAATAACCAATCATTTCTATGCTGTGGAAATGGACAAGAGGCATACAATAATTTAAGAAGCATTAATGCGCCTGGGTGCAGTGGCTCACACCTATTATAATTCTAGCACTCTGGGAGGCCAAAGCAGGAGGATCCTTTCAGCCCAGAAATTCAAGACCAGTCTGAGCAAGAGACAGACGCCTGTCTCTACTAAAAAAAAAAAAAAAAAAAACTAGCCTGGCATTATGGTGGGTGCCTATAGTAACAGCTACTCAGGAGGCTGAGGCAAGAGGATCACTTGAGTCCAGGAGTATGTGATTGCTGTGAGCTAGGCTGATGCCACAGCACTCTAGCCTGGGCAACAGAGTGAGACTCTGTCTTTAAAAAAAGCAGTAAAAAAGAACTCAACCTAGATCCCCCCCATTTGATCCTGCAATCCCATTACTGGTCATCTATCCAGAAGGAAAAAAAAAAACCTTTTATTATAAAGACATTTGTATTAGGCTGTTTATCGCAGCCCAATTTACAATCGCTAAAATGTGGAAACAGCCTAAATGTCTGTCAACCCAAGAATGGATTGGTAAGCTGTTGGTATATTTATACCACGGAATTCAGCCATCAAAAAAATGGGAATTTTGTAGCATTTGTACTAACCTGGATGGAGGTGGAACACATTATTCTTTTTTTTTTATTGTTGGAGATTCATTGAGGGTACAAGAAACCAGGTTACACTAATTGCATTTCTTAGGTAAAGTCTCTCTTACAATTGTGTCTTGCCCCCAAAAGGTGTGGCATACACCAAGGCCCCACCTCCTCCCTCCTCCCCTCTCTCTGTTCTACCTTTCCCTACCCCTCCCTTCTTCTCTCTCTGCTCTCCCCTTCCCCTACCCCCACCGTGTCCTTAATTGTAATTAATTGTCCTCATATGAAAATTGAGTACATAGGATTCATGCTTCTCTATTCTTGTGATGCTTTACTAAGAATAATGTGTTCTGCTTCCATCTAGGTTAATACAAAGGCTGTAAAGTCTCCATTTATTAATGGCTGAATAGTATTCCATGGTGTACATATAACACAGCTTGTTCATCCATTCCTGTGTTGGTGGGCATTTAGGCTGTTTCCACATTTTGGCAATTGTAAATTGAGCTGCAATGAACAGTCTAGTGCAAGGGTCCTTATGATAAAAGGATTTTTTTCCTTCTGGTTAGATGCCCAGTAATGGGATTGAAGGTTCAAATGGGAGGTCTAATTTGAGTTCTTTGAGGATTCTCCATACTTCCTTCCAAAAAGGTTGTATTAGTTTGCAGTCCCACCAGCAGTGTAAAAGTGTTCCCTTCTTTCCACATCCACGCCAGCATCTGCAGTTTTGAGATTTTGTGATGTGGACCATTCTCACTGGGGTTAGATGGTATCTCAGGGTGGTTTTGATTTGCATTTTTCTTACAAATAGGGATGATGAGCATTTTTTCATATGTCTGTTAGCCATTCGTCTGTCTTCTTTAGAGAAGGTTCTTTCATGTCTCTTGCCCATCGACATATGGGATTGTTGGCTTTTTTCATGTGGATTAGAGTTCTCTATAGATCTTAGTTAACAAGCTTTTGTCTGATTCAAAATATGAAAATATCCTTTCCCATTGTGTAGGTTGTCTCTTTGCTTTGGTTGTTGTTTCCTTGGCTGTACAGAAGCTTTTCAGTTTACTGAAGTCCCATTTGTTTATTTTTGTTGTTGTTGCAATTGCCATGGCAGTCTTCTTCATGAAGTCTTTCCACAGGCCAATATTTTCCAGTGTTTTTTCTATGCTTTCTTTGAGGATTTTTATTGTTTCATGCCTTAAATTTAAGTCCTTTAACCATCTTGAATCAATTTTTGTGAGTGGAGAAAGGTGTGGGTCCATTTTTAGTGTTTTACATGTGGATATCCAGTTCTCCCAGCACCATTTATTGAATAGGGAGTCTTTACCTCAAGGTATGCTCTTGTTTGGTTTATTGGAGATTAGGTGATTGTAAGATGTTAGTTTCATTTCCTGGTTTTCAATTCAATTCCAAATGTCTATGTCTCTATTTTTGTGCCAATACCATGCTGCTTGACCACTATGACTTTGTAGTGCAGCCTAAAATCTGGTATGGTGATGCCCAGAACACATTATTCTTAGTGAAGAATCACAGGAATGGAGAAGTATGAATCCTATGTATTCAACTTCGATCTGAGGACAATTAATTACAATTAATGACATGGTGGGGCATGGGGGAAGGGGAGACCAGACAGAGAAGGAGGGATGGGGTGAAGGAAAGGAAAAGAAGAAAAAAAAAAGAAAACAGTGACTAATTCTCACATAAATTGGATTTAGTTTTGACCGAAGTACATTACTTAAACATTAATTTTTTTTTGTAGTTTTTGTCCAGGGCTGGGTTTGAACCCACCACCTCTGGCATTTGGGGCTAGTGCCCTACTCCTTTGAGTCACAGGCACCGCCCTAAACATTAATTTTTAATTCAACTTGTTAAAATGTTGCTTAGGATATGGCATCTTCATTTATAAGTTAAATATGTTTGTAATTTCCCCTTTATAATAATATATTTTCTCCAATTTTAATATCAGGTGTATCCACATTAAGTAGAATGATTTTGAAGTATTTCTTCTTTTTCTATTGTCTATAAGATTTGGTATAATGTGTGTTTTGAAATTGTCTTTTACTTTTATTTATAAATATTAGTTGTCTATTTTTTGAGACTTTGGGAAAAAATAATAGTAAGAAGTTAACTGATGACTCCATACTGAACCTCAGAGTCAAAGCATTCTATAATAGACATACTCTTATCTGGAAATGTGAATGTGACTTTCTTTGCATTATTATCATTATTATTATTATTACTGAATATTTCGATGCAGCAATTGTCTTGTTTCTTTTCTGAATGTATTTATCTTCATTTTTGTTTCTAGTCCTTATCTTAAACATTGTTAGTGTTATTAAATTTTAAGTTTTAATTTTGTGAAGGCAAAAAGTAGAAACCTAATAAGCACATGTATATGTAAGTAAAAAAGCAATAAATTCTCTAAAAATGTTGAAGGTTGAGTGGGAACAGTGAGATTCTATGATATCTGAGTTCGGGCTGCTCCCATTTCATCTGACCCCATCCTCCAATTAGATAGCTACAGAATTCTTCAAGAGTGTGGCACACTATGAGAAATGGGAGGTTTCTGATGTGCTTGAGGGAGGGAGGCTTACTGAATTTGGGGAGTTACCAGTGAAATTAATTATCTCTAAAGTGAGCAAAGGGGGGAGATATAATGCCTCAGCTATTAATAGCTTGAGCTTATAGTCATGGTGGCATCCAGCATATTCTTGGCTGAAGCTATGTGACCATACAGCAGAAATCAGAAGGACTCAGCTAGCCACATACTACTGGCTATTATGAGAAGAATTCATGGATAAAAATGTGACAAGACCCAGAAATTTGAATGTGCTCTCCTATCCACACATGAATACAATGACACAGTGCTGGGATTACAGGTGTGAGTCACCTTGCCCAGGCTCTTCCTCTTCTTTTTGCAGACATAAAGAGAACAAGCTTTCTGGTGTCTCTTGTTATAAGGGCACTAATTCCATCATGAAGATCCCATGCTTGTGACATCATCTAACCCTAATTACCCCTCAAAGTCCCCATCTTCATATGTCATCATATCAGGGGCTTGAGACTTCAACATGTGAATTTTGAGGGGACACAAACCTTCATAATTCAAGAACAATTGCCTTTGTGTGTCTTAAATGTTTAACAGAAAGTTCTCTACATTCTTGAGTATTTTTACGAGTTGTTCAACATTATGCCTCTGAGAAGATCCAAGTCCAATTCTTCACACTGGGGAGACAATTTTGTCCTTGAATTTACCAGGTGAGTTCAGTGATAAATCACCCCAGGGAAGCAAGGAGTGGGGTTTTCCTAATGGCTGCTCCTGACTGCTTGGTATGTTATAGAAAAATTCTAAGTCAATTCTGCAGTCACCAATAAAGAGGTCTTTAAGTAATTAATTATCTATCTACGTCACACCAGGATTTTAACTATCTGTTTCCTCTCTGATTGGAAAATATCCAAGAACTACTAGCATTTCTTTGACACAGAATTGTATATTTTTCTTTCTTTTTTTCTTTTCTTTTTTCTTTTCTTTTCTTTCTTTTTTTTTTTTTTTTCATTTTTGAGACACAGTCTCACTCTTTTGCTCAGGCTAGAGTGTCATGGCCTCAGCCTAGCTCACAGCAACTTTAAACTCCTGGGCTCAAGCTATCCTCCTGCCTCAGCCTCCAAAGTAGCTGGGACTACAGGCACCCATCGCAATGCCTGGCTATTTTTTGGAGACAGAGTCTTACTCTTGCTCAGGCTGGTCTGGAAATGGTGAGCTCAGGCAACCCACTTGCCTGAGCCTTCCAGTACTCTGTTACAGGTGTGAGCCACTGTACCTGGCCTGTCTCTGTTTCTCTTTCCCTCTTCTTCTTTGGTCCCTATTCTTTCCCCTTCAAAGACACAGTTGCAAAAAATGATTTTTACATTCCTGTTAATTCTCTTCAATTCCTATTGACTTCTTATCTGTACTATGGCTACACTAGAACACCTATCTCCACAATTACAATAAAATTGCTCTCTTCAAGTTCACAGACAAACTTTTGTCACTGGATCAGCTACTTTATATAAATGTATCAACATACTGAATGTTACTTTTAATAAACTCCTTAAGTATCTATTTTCAGGCTGCTTCCTTTACTTAACAAAAAATCTGTGACAGTTTCCCAGGCTATGGAGCAGGATGTACTAGGCACAAATCCAAGATATTCCCCTCCATACTTGTGCAATCTTGAAAATTTGTTATTTTCTCTGTCTCTTGTTTTTTTTTTTTTTTGTCTATAAAATGGGAATAACATCACATCTACCTCAGAAGGGCACTATTAACATTAAATGAATCAACCCATAAAAGTCATCAACACATAAGTAATTTTAGACATATTTACTTCCATTTACTTATTTTTATTGGCATTGCTATCCCGAAGGGCATAAAAAATTAAATATAGACTTATGTCAACTCACAATCAGTGACATTTTGGGTACTTTATTAAAGACTGTGTTAGTTTCCCTAGGGCCACCAAAACAACTACAAAGTTGACATCTAAAATATCAGTAATTTCTCCCCTAGGTAAAGGGCTCAACTAAAACTTGAACTTTACCTTGGAAATGAGAACAATGTATTATAAACATTTGTGCCCTCATATTAATATCAAATTTAAAAAACCATATCAGTAATTTCTTCTATTACAGTTCTAGACACTAGAAGTCTGAAACCAATGGTTGTCAGCAGGGCCATCTCCTTCTGAAGGATGTAGGGGGAGAATCCTTTCTTTCTTCTTCTAGCGTCTCATGTCTCCTGCTATACGTGGTTTGTGGCAGCATAACTCCAGTTCACTGGTTTTCACTTTGTATGTCAAATCCCATTCTCCTTTCTTTTGTTAGGGCAATAGTCATTGGATTTAGGTCTCAACCTAAATAAAGAATGGTCTCATCTCAAGATCTTTAACTTAATTGCATTTTCAAAGACCTTATTTTCAAATAAAGTGACAATCACAGGTTTGGGGTGGTTAGGATTTGAAGAAAACCTTTTGAATGACATATTCAAACCATTATGATGATATAGAAAGTTGCAAAATTACATGTAATATGAAATCTTATCTTTTGTGTATAAATAGATACATGCATCCATAAGTATACAAACACTTGCATAAGAAAATTTCTGGAAGAATATAATGCTGATGAAAACATTAGCAAGCTTGATTTTCGAGTATAATGTTTGTGGTTTGTAGTATATTACATATCAAACAAAAAGTAATTAGAGGATTATTTGCTTCTTCACTTCCACCATCCTAAGGTAGCTCCTCCTACAAAAAAAATGGCCCCAAGCTGGCCACGATAGGTCAGTGGTTAGTGCACTGGCCCTGCACACCAGGGTGGCAGGTTCTCACCTCGCCTTGGCCTGATAAACAAAACAACAAAAAATTCCAAGTAACACCCAGAAGACCTGGCTCAGTGGCTCCCACCTGTAATCCTAGCACCCTAGGATGCAGACAGGTGCAGGAGTTGGAGACAAGCCTAAGCAAGAGCAAGACCCGGTCTTTAAAAATAACCAGGTATTGTGTTGGGCATCTGTAGTCTGAACTACTAGGGAGGGTGAGGCAAGAGGATCACTTGAGCCCAAAAGCCCAATAGTTTGAGGTTGCTGTGAGTTATGACACCACAGCACTCTACCAAGTGTCAAAACTCTGTCTCAAAATAAATAAACAAATAAATAAATAAATAGAACACCAAAGTCATTCATTTTAAGCTCAAACATCCAAATAAACTTATCATATAAAAAAACTATATATGACTATAACTAAACTATAAAAAGGAGAAGGATTTTCATATTTCCAACTGAAGAAAAACCAAAACTAATTTTTTCAAGAGATATACCTAAATAAAGCCACTCATATAGGTCAAAATTTAAATTAAATAAATATATACTAGGCAATTACAAATAAAAAGAAAGCAGGATTTATAATCTTGATATTTAACAGGAAAAACTTGACAGCAAAAAGTTTTAAAAGCACAGTTGGTAATGCTAAAGGATAAAATTTATAGGGAAGATATGAGTCATTCATATTTATATAACCAATTACATAAATTATTCATAGAACCCAAATAATATGAGCTTCTAGGAGAAATAGGAATTACCACATTAATAATCAATGATTAGTTTGGGCTGATCTCACCAAATGAGTGCAATGTAGGAGTGTATGACACACCTTTTGGGTGCAGGATATAGCTACAAGGGAAACTCTATATAACAATTTCAAATATTGCGATTTAGTCATTTATACAGTCACATTAACCTGAAATTAAAAAAAAAAAATTCAATGATTTAAACATAATTTCCTCAATCCAAGTATGACAAAGTCATCAAAAAACTTACTAAGAGGTGGCACCTATGGCTCAAAGGATTAGAGTGCCGGTCCCATGTACAGGAGGTGACAGGTTCAAACCCAGCCCCAGCCAAAAACTGCAAAAAAACAAAACAAAACAAAACAAAAAACCAAACAAACAAACAAAAAAAACTAAAAAACCTTACTAAGTATGCAGAAGACCTAAATAATATGATGCAATGACTAAATAGACATGCTGAATTCTGAGGCCTGATAAAAGACAATACATATACTTTACCAATAAATAAGAACATTCATGGAAAGTGGCTCTTTTGGAAGCTACATAAATCTTAGAAAAAATGGAAAATATATATTAAAATAGTAGTATTTGATAAGAATAATAATGAAAACATATAAGAATTTACAGCTAGAATAGTTGGCAAAGTAATTTTTATAGGCAAATTACCAATATTAATAAAAGCAAGGATAAATGAATTAAATATTCAATTAAAAAGCAAGATGAATCATATTGGAAACCAAAGGAATGCACACAGAAAGAATCATTAAAAGTAAATGTACTGAAAGCTTTTCCTCTTAAAACTGGAACCAAACAAGGTTGTCCTCTGTCACCTTTACTATTCAACATAGTGCTGGAAGTTCTAGCCTATACAATTAGGCAAGACAAGGAAATAAAAGGAATCCAAATGGGAGAAGAGGAGGTCAAACTCTCCCTCTTTGCTGACGACATGATCTTAGAGAATCCCAAAGACTCAACCACAAGACTCCTAGAAGTCATCAAAAAATACAGTAATGGGGATAGGATTAAAGATGGCGGCCAAGTAACAGCTTCCCTGCAATTGGGTACGGTGAGTCTGGGGAGACAAGACTGTAGGCATCGCTGGATGATGGGATCTGCCTATAATCAGTCCTTTGAGGATATAGGGAGCCAGCAAGGAACTTCTGGACTCCAAGAGGAGGACAAAAACAGTGGAAAACTGGCAAGTGGTTGCGTGTGTTCTATCGACCTAATCACACCAGCAACCATAAGTACAATCAGCAGTGAGACTGCAAACCGGAAAGGCCTTACCTGTGAACTGTTTTGGTGCTCTTGGACTTGGCACTCAGTTGAACTGCCTAAGGGAGACCTTGAGCAGGAGTGTGGAGAACTTTTGGCATTATCTGGGGCCCCAGGCTGAGCCACTGAGCTGGGAGTAGGAAGCCATTGTGAAAGAACCACCCTGGCAAGCTTTGCCCTCAGGGTCCCAGAGCAAGGATCGGGCAGGACAAAGTAACCTAGCGACTGAGCAGCCTAACGGCGAGGACTGAGCTGCCTAATCCTTAGGGGCAGAGTGAGACAGTTTTGGCACACTGGAGCCTTGGGCTGTTGCCCTAGGTAGAGTGCCTTGACGTCACAGTTCATAGCAACCTCAAACTCCTAGGCTTGGCGCAGCCCAGATCTCCATAAGAGCTGTGCAGTGACCGCGACCGGTGACCTGCACACACCAGGCCTCTTCATTCCCTGACCAGGAACTGTGGGAGTCACGCAACCCTGCGTCCTCCCTCCAGTGTCCTCCCAGCCTCCACAATAGCCCGTTCATCTGGCCAGGGACTCTGGTAGTTGCATGCCCTCTGGAGCCCTCCCTGCCTCTGCACAGAGCCCTTCTCCTGGCCAGAGACTGCTGGAGCCTTGGGCTCTCTGAGCCAAAGTCACTGGGCACCAGGCACTGCCAGAACCATGCGCACCACCCCCAGCCCTGTTGCTGAATCCGGGTGTGTCACACACCGGAGCTGCTTCCACAACCAGAACTCCCTAGCTAGAGCAGCCCCAGAGGAACTACACAGGGTCACTCCCTACAAAGATCCAGCAACAATAGAGTGATCCTGATGGTGTCTAATCTTGGAGAGACACCTCCCAAACTATGAGGACGGGCAGAGGCACGGGGAAAAACAATCATGAGGTGAAATCAAAAGAAAAACTCTGGCAATACAGATAATCAGAGTAGGTCAACACCCCCAAGGATCAATGGGGCAGAAACAGCAGAAGACCCCATGTACAAATAGCTGAGATGTCAGAAATTGAATTCAGGATCTGGATAGCAAATAAGATCGAATTAGAATTCCAAAAGTTATCTCAAGAATTCAATGAATTGAAAAACCAAATGACCAAAGATTTTGACACATTGATACAAGAAGTTGCATCCCTCAAAGATCCTAGAAACACAGTAGAATCCCTCAGTAACAGAATAGAGCAAGCAAAAGAAAGGATTTCTGACATTGAGGACAAAGTTTTCGAATGCTCCAAAACCCTCAAAGAAGAAGAGAAATGGAGAACAAAACAGACCACTCTCTCAGAGAGCTCTGGGATAATTTGAAGAAAACCAATATTCGTCTTATAGGGATCCCCAAAAGTGATGAAGTTGCCTCACAAAGCACGGAGTCTCTCCTCCATGAGATCATGAAAGAGAACTTTCCAGATATGCCAAGGAACTTCGAAATTCAGATAGCAGTTTCAGAACTCCAACACAACTCAACCCAAATGAGACATCCCCCAGACACATCATAATCAATTTCACTAAACTTAATAAGAAGGAAAAAATTATGAAAGCTACCAGACAAAATAAAACCATTACCTACAGGGGGAAGAATATTAGAATAAATGCAGATCTCTCTGCTAAAACATTTCAAGCTAGAAAATAATGGTCATTGACTTTTAATCTCCTAAAAAAAAAAAACTTCCAATCCAGGATCCTGTACTCAGCTAAACTGAGCTTCATTTATGATGGAGAAATTAAATACTTCAACGACATTTACATGTTGAAGAAATTTGCCACAACTAAACCAGCTCTCCAGGACATTCTTAGACCTATCCTCCATAAAGAGCAGCGTAATTCTCCACCACAAAAGTAAAGCCACCCAAAAAATTTTTGATCAAAAATTTCCACAATTGCAAAAGGATTAAAAATGTTCACTGGACTCTTGGAAGGCTTACCAATATTTTC